>CAJUYI010000356.1:32886-50410 GCA_910591695.1 Galerucella pusilla
GAAGATTTTGAAGATTTTGAAGATTTTGAAGATTTTGAAGATTTTGAAGATTTTGAAGATTTTGAAGATTTTGAAGATTTTGAAGATTTTGAAGATTTTGAAGATTTTGAAGATTTTGAAGATTTAAGTTCGGGCTTGTGAAAACGAGTCATAACAAATCAAGAGGATTATGTTCAAGTGACCTTTGGGGCTATGTGTGTGGAGATCCTTGTCCCATCCAACGGTCTGGAAAACGGTTATTTAAAAACTCCCGTACGATTCGTGCAAAATATGGAGGAGTACCGTCATGAACCACGTACGTCTTCTTATTATGAGAGGTACAATGGTCCGTCGATATTACTAATCTAAACATTGACCAAAAATGAGTGTTTAAAACGTGCTACAAGTGTAGCATGTAGATTTACACTACCCCATTTGTGGTTTTTATAAAAGTTCGTATTGCCATGTATTGAGGAATTGGCTTTATATATAAAAAGAACAGTTGTAGACTCCGTTTCACAAAAGAATAAGCCACATGTAGTGTGCTAACTGTCTTGTTTATCTATGTCGCCTCGTAACAACAGTTTCATGACATTGGCATTATAAACGATGTTTCATGCCGATAGTTATTTTTTTATTGACATGTGAAGCAATCATTCACTGTCAGATATTTTCGATTTTCAAATATCCTATGACGGTTGGCTAGTTTATCTGAGTATTAACCTACAAAATGTAAAAATTAAACGCTACTGATTTGAAATTGTATGTCAATTTTACAATATGGCGCTGGCGCTGGTTTTGACAAGTTCGCACATACGACTGCAGCTTCAAGTGAGATCTTCTTACGTGAAACGGAGTCTAGCAGAATTGATTTTTTTCAATTATTCCCTTAATCAATTGGCAATCAATTGTACATGAGAATGAGCATGCTCTATCTTATTAGTTCCGAAAATCAGTGGTCTTCTAAGGAAGAAATATGGTAGAAATAAATTTCACTTACAGTCACAGCTCGTTTATCAACAAAAATTGAATGACTAATAACCAACGAGGTGATAGTATAAAGAATCATCGACCAAAGTGACTTCTCAATATGGCCGATTTCCGTTGAAACGTGAACAAACTAGGGGCGTACATTAAATTATCCAATTAGGGGCAACAAAAAACTCTCATATGCATCTTTTTAAGGTGGTACTTTTTGTTGTTAGAGAATTGATACCAGATTTTGATACATTCAAAAATTTTATTACACTATTGTACAACTCAATATCAACTTAAATTATACTAATACTCATAAATAATCTTTCTGAAAATCACCATTTTTTAACGTGGCTTTTCAATTTGACACATTTCAGTATATTAAGTTTATCTACGTTGACACAAGAATTGATGACAAATGTCACTAATGTGGCTTCTCAATATGGCGACTTCCGTTGAAAGTTGGTTAAATCACTCTACCACGCTTAACTTTCCTCCTTTTTCTTTTACCTCGTTGCTAATAACCCACAAAAATATTTCAGATAATTTTGTAAACACTCAAATTGGTACTCTTTTATTGGTTGAAGGTTAATTGATTAAATAATAGTTTGGAAGAATTACATGAAATAAAATCATGAAAACAAGATAAACTAATTTCCTATAGATTTTGTTTAATACTCACGTCTTGATTCTTCCTATCATTAATTGGCAAATCTAGAAAACCTAGTTCGTTCTTAATGAAAACATCATATTTAATTCTATCCTCTGTTTCTAGAAAAGCACCCATGCCCCATACGAGTGCGAAAACGTACAATTTAGACAAATGCTCCGATGTAAATACTCGATTTTCTTCAACTTTTTCACTCTCCTCGATTATGTCATCTTCCAAATCACCAGCATCTGATTTCACAGCGGAAACTTCTTCTTCCACGGTCTGCTGCTTCGGAATCAAACCTGATGAATAATAATAATAATCGAAATTCGCCTAATATCTTTGAAATGACGTTTGCTAATTGAATATAAAAAGAGTTGTTGACTAAGTGGTGATAGAAAGGAAATTGACTATTGTCAAACCCGCAAACTCGAAAATCAGTAAGTTTGTCGAAGTGGAAAATATATCGGGTGGACAAGTGTATTTGAGTCCATTTTAAATGCCCGTATCTTGAAAATTATTTCAGATATTGAGGTCCGGCTTTCATCAAGCACTTGAATATAATCAAGTTGAATTTGTAAGGCTAATTTCATTTACACCGCAGATTGTATGTATCTATTTTGGGGTCACTTTCACTAAGACCTGAAAGATCTATTGTGCACCCTCACTTCTACTTAGTTTTTGAGAAGAGTCTCAGATACTAGTAGTTCCTGCAGTCCTATTTCCCGGAGGAATTTTAGGATGTCTGCAGGCTTCAACTTAGGCAAATGTTCCTCTTCTATCCAGTAATCTCCCAGGTGCTGTGCTCTAGGATTCTGGAGTGCTGTGAAGATGAAAAGTATATGGATGGAGGTTTCTTTTTCCATTCCACAAAATCTGCATTCTTCTTCCTCTACTATTTTGGGCTTTTTCAGGTGCCCATTCAGGCGACAATGTCCCGTTAGGATCCCTGTTAAAACTCTTAGCACAGCTTCACTTTGACTTATGAATTTATTTGATCTCAACAGGTTGTAGTCACCCAGAAGAGACTTTGATTGTATAAGCCCTACTAGATATTTCCAATGGTCAGATTTTCTCTTTTTCTCGGCTTTACCTATTTCTTCCAATATTACATTGAGGCTGATTCCGCAAAAGGGTTCAGGCCCCCAGCAAGGTATTCCAGTCCCCCTGCAAGGTATTCCAGTCCCCCTCTTCGCTAGTTCATCTGCTATTTCATTTCCTTCTATTCCAGTGTGCCCTGGAATCCATGGTAAGGTTAAGACTATATTGTTCTCGCCTAGTTCATTGAGTTTGTCTAGGTAATCCCACACCATTTTGGAACTGATTACACAAAAGCTCAGTGCTTCAATGGCTGCTTGACTATCCGACATTATGATAATCCTTTGTCTTCTGTATCTTTTATCAATATTGAACTGGGCGCACTATCTTATGGAGTGTATTTCCGCTTGAAAGATTCTTGGGATTTTTCCTAAGCTTTCAGAGTGTTTGGTTCCTGGCCCGAACACTCCTATCCCAGTTCCTTCTATTGCTTTTGAGCCGTCTGTGTACCATTGAATGGCATTCTTTCCAAGTCTGGTAATGGTATTTGGATCCCATTCCTTCTTGTTGCTTAGTTCCGTAACGAATGTCTTTGAAAAATTATATTTTTTCATCGTACCGTCTTGTGGCATGTTTCAGGTTGTCTAATTCCTAAGAAGTGAGGAGGAAGAGATTAGCATGACTTTGTTATATCGATATCGAGCACACTGTATAATTTTTGTGTTTTCAAAACCTCGATCCACCTAGGTGAAGTTTGCAAGAATTTGTAAGGAATTGGAGGACATAAGTTCTGTTCACGAAAAACGAAGAAGGCAATCAGTATTAATAGAACGGAGCAAGATCATTGCATGACGTGTTGGACAAAGCGTTATAAAGAAATGTTAGAATGAATCCGTCATTACTGCAAGGGTTTAAACACGGGTTTAAAGCAGCCACCCAACGAAGACTGCAGTTTATCTCTTGTGAGAGATACGGAGATTTGCTTATTGACGAAAACAAAATTCGCCGATTACCAAGTCGAAATGAACGGCCCCTTGTTACGGTTCTAATCAACTGTAAAGTTGCACAGTAAGTATACGTCACAGTATAAAAGTAGATCAAGCTAAACAAAATTTATTGTTTTGGACTTACCTTCTAGCAGTTTGGTAATTTGCAATGTAACATTGCACTGAAGAACCTCAATAACCATGGACAAATTTTGTGTACTCCAACTGTACATCTTCGAGAACGATTCATCGAACAAATGCTGGAAAATATCCACTTCTTTCGACGTTCTTCCCTTCAACCAAGCTCTTATCACTGGTTTCCAATTCAATCCGGAAGAGCTCATGTATACCATTCCGTTTCTGGAGACCGTAGCAGGCGAAGCGTTATCAATATTATGTGGCTCGAATATTATTTTACAAGTAGGAGACATGGAGAGTCTATCACCATTGGCTAAAGTTAAAGTTTTATTATCGTCAAGAACGGAGTTCAAGTTTTCTATCCAGATGCTGTCAACTGGACCATCGAGAACTAGCCAGACATGTTCACCTAAAATGAAGATATTTTAAGCGATTGAAGAGTGGTCAAATAAGAACAGCTGTCGCCCATATTTAGGGATAGGATTGTGCCACAACATTTAAAGAAACGTCACATAACAAAAATGGCCTCCAGAAAAACCTGAAAGTTTTCACAGCTTGAAATCCACCACTAGGGTAGTTCAATTTAAGAAATTTTGAAAACCAAATTTTGCAAGGTCACTGTGACAAAAACAATCATATCCTTCAAAAAATTCTGCGTGTATTTAATATTACAAGTTTCTATCTAGGTACTCAAATAACACGTAGGAGGAAGGTAACTTTGTTATGAAAAAACGCCATTAAGTCTACCTAAGCGAACTTCGCAAAGCTGGTCTATTTTGAAAACAGCTTTTTTCCAATGTTAGTGTTGTTATACACAAAATGAATCTCGATAACTAGCATGGAAGGGTGTCATTTTTTAAAATCTACTTCTCTTCAAGAAAAATTAAATGGAAAAATACAGTACGATGGAATATAAAAGTACACCAAAATAGCAGCAAATTCACAGAAACTGTCAATATATTTTTCCTATCTAAAGATACTTTCAAAGACGTTTATTTTTTGTTCTTCCAAGAGAGTAGCTAAATTTGGCTCTTTAAAGGCAATAATGACCTTCTAGTGGTGAACCTTCAAGTTTGTAAATAACTTCTAGGTTTTCCTCGAGAGCATTTTCGCTATAAAACTTTGACAAGAGCCTCTCACCCAACCAATTTGAAGAGAAGCTCGGGAAAAATCAAAGATCCTAATTAGCAAAGATACAATTTTTAGGTGTATACATATTATAGGTACAGTTTCAAGATGTTTTACAGATGGAAAGATTTATGTCAATTTTTTTATTTGAAGATGACAACATCAATGCTCGATTTCACCAACCGGCTTTCTAAGTTACAGAACACCTAGATAAATCGGACTCCTTGCAATACCACACGGTAAGTAATAGCTAAGAATGATAGGAAATACCTTATATTGGTACGGAAACCTCACCAAAATGCTTTGTCATTTTTGTTGACAGCCTTGGAAAGTATTCAAAATGTGTGGGAGAGAAGAATCTAGTAACTGCTCTTCTGTTATATGTGTTCGGAAGAGTACCTAAGAATTTATTGAGAACATTGGTGAGTTGAACAAAGACGTTGCATTGTATTTATAGCCGATGTAAATATATGTAAATTTGAAGAAATAGAGAGAATCGAGTAGCTTGGAGCAATAATTACAAAAAAAACCTATTATAGGGGAAGAAAGAGTATCTATGACTTAAATAGATTATTAGGAAGCAAAAATATATCGAGGAGCGTGAAATTCAAGATTTACAAAACTGTAACTGGTTCTTTATTGCCCATTGTTCCATATGCTTCAAGAAATATTTGGAGATAAATAGAAAATGGAATTTGGATGACAAGGACAAACAAAGATCTCAAAGATTCATGTTGAGATCCGAGTAATATTGAAATGATAAAATCTCGAAGACTAAGATGGTTCGGATTATGGAAAAAAAAGGGAACAGGAATGCTACTAAAAGTATTGATATATAGCTCCTTTGGAGGAAGGCGAAGAAGAGGTAGACTCAGAACAAGATGGAAAATAGAAACCTCAAGACTTCATACCAGAAATTGGAAAGGTAAGACAAAGGACAACGTGAGATGGATGGCAAGTTGTCAAGCAAGCCCTGAAAAGGTTAAGTTGTTAACATGTGAACTGGAATGGTGTGAAAAATGTTGGAATGTTGTCGCAGAAGAGTTTCGTATTGAGCTCCAAAAGCCTATCGCTGAAGTTGAGACTTCAGCCATGAACCTACACGGTTTTGTAATGCTATTTGTCAGGTTATGTTCTCCACCCATTCGATTCACATTTAAAATTATAAAATGAATTCAAATCATATGTTTAGCTGTGGGTAATTTTTCCCTAAAAATTCCATAGGCTGGTCGTGAAATCTGATTTATACATTTCTTAACTTAGGAAGTAGGTGGTACCTAAGACAAGGTTGGTGAAATCGGGCATTAGTGCTGCAGCTTGTGAAGGTCTATTTTATCTTTAACTCAACTCACCAGATTTTGACTTCAAAGTTTTTCTCCACAAAGCCGAAAAAATCCCATCTGTCCAATCGTTAGTCGCTACGTCCAGCCTACCAAACATCTGAGCAGCCGTTATAGATTTCGGATTCATCCTCATTTCTCTAAAAACAACTCAAACTGTGAAATAAATTAACGATTCACCATTTTAATATGTACCTGTGAAGATCGCCCATTTGTGTTAACGCTCTCATCAATATCTGTATACACGTCGTTTTACCGGCTCCAGTAGGACCTAAAGTCATAATTCCATGACGAACCCTTTGAGTTTCGTACAACTGAGAAAAAAATAGAAAATTAATTGAGAAATTGAAGTAGGTATTTTCATATAATACTTACTTGAATTAATTTAAGAGCCCATGATGGATGGTTAACTAATCCAGCTTGATCTACTTGAAGGTTGATAGCTTCCTCTAGTTCCTGGTAAGCTGTTTTTTCCAGAGTTTGATTCGGAAACAGATCGGCTACTAGTGAAATAAAAAGTGGTTCGTCTTCGTCTATCAGTTTTGATAGATTCATGTCTCGCAACACTCTCATTACGATTGTACTTTCGGAATCCTTATTGTTCACTCTTTTCGCGGCTCCAAGACTCCGTAACACCGAAAGAATGTTCCTCAAACCAAAATCGTAGTGTACCTAGGCAAAGATCATAATTCATATCTTTATAAATAAGCTGCAATATTCACTCAATCATAGTTTCCTGTAACAATTTTCAAATTTGTAAAGCGTTACAATAGCTTAATACTATTATCTTGACATCTAAAGCTGCAATATATTACTGATTTCAAGTCTTGTGGGCTTGGCTCAAAATTCCCCAAATCCTACGCTAAGGGCCGATTATACAATTTGAGTATATAGTTGAAATAATACCCTTCTTGGTGTGCGTCATCGATTATTAATGTCTTTCTAACACATTACGTAGGAAGAAATGGAAAAAAGGCAGGTCTGTGATTAATCCTTATCAAAATATCAAAATAATGAACCGTTTAAATGTATTACAAACGTTAACCCTAATCTTTGACTTACAAAAATTTGATTGGTTGATGTTTAGATTACGCTCAAGCTCAACCTATCAATCGAGAGTTTAAAATACTATGAAGGCGTTACTTTCGTAGCGGCAATAAGTCTTACGTCTTTTTCTACTGTCACACTGACAGTTCTTGACAGGTTTGTACTTTGGTGTTTACGGTCAATTATTATTTATAAAAAGTGAATATTAATCTTATTGTTTTATTTATATGAATAATACAAAAATATGCATGAATACACGGAAAAACATCAGTATTTTGAAAGTTCTCAAGTATTTTCAGTTAGAAAAAGAAGCTGGTAATTATGAATTGCGTTGCCTCTTCGAATTTAGCTAAATACAATCCTGATGATCTTATTTATCAAATTTAAGGTTAGCTATATGTCAAAATAGCAAATAAAATAAACGACATGCCGAAAACCCGGATATACGTCACAATCGATGACGCACACCAAGAAGGGTATTATTTTAACCATATACGCTATACGTATGATATCAAGTCACCATTGCGTTCTACATTGGAGTTATGACTTTATTCAAAGCCAGATTATGAGTTGTTCCTTCCAGTTGGAGGGTATAACCAGCGAGGTAAAAGAAAAAGGAGGGAAGTTAAGCGTCGTAGTGATTTAACGAACTTTTGACGGAAGTCGCCTTATTGAGAAGCCACATTAGTGATATTAGTCACCAATTCTTGTGTCAATTTGAAAAGCCACATTAAAAAAATAGTGATTTTTAGTATTAGAAAGGTTATTTATGAGTATTGTATACATTTAAGTTGATATTGAGTTGTACAATAGTGTTTGGAGACTGCTTTTATCCAATTTATACCACCCCAAAAAGATACATATGAGAGTTTTTTGTTTTCCCCAATTGAATAATTTAATGTACGCCTCTGGTTTGTTTACGCTTCAACGGAAGTCGGCCATATTCAGAAGCCACTTTGGTCGATGATTCTTTATACTGTTATGTTCTCTCCTCTCTCTTTACCTCGTTGGGTATAACTTATTCTGCATTTCTATTGGTTGTTTCTACGTGAAAATACCAACATTGCTGTCATATGTCGCGTCAAAAGATGAGAAAATTGAACAGATAATATCATACCCGTTTTGAAGTACTTAAAAATGGGAGCAGTAGGTATAGGATGAGTTGAATAAGGTTCAACCTAAAGAATATGATGAACTGGAATTTCTCATGTGCTTTAGGCTGAAGAAACAGACATGAAGGCCTTATTTTTCTGTTATATTAGTAAAAGTCTCAACTTTTTGCATTCCGAAATAAATTAAATGACATTAAAGTTGAATAACTATATCAAAAATTGAAGTTTTCAATGTCTTTCATCCAGCTGAATAACACATTCAATTTTCATTGATATGACAATGTTAATGCGCTATCCATATTTTCGATACCAAAATAAAAGGAAATGGACCAATATTCCGAATCCTATGAATTCAAACCAGCCAAAAAATTGGAAATATAGGAAATGTCAAAAATTTCATCTTTCCAAAGCGCCAAATATAAAATTCTGGTTGATTGGAACTACCAGCAAGGAATTTTTGAATTGCAGTTGTTATTTATTAGCTTTGCTTTGAAGAAAAATAATACAAAATTAAATATCCCTAAAATAAATTGAAATTAGGATAAAACGGAAATTTCTACGAAGTTGAAACTGATGCCAATAATTTAATGAATGTTATGGAAATATTTCATGGAATATCGAATACAGATGAATATCAAATTATTTAAAAAAATAAAGAGAGATAAGAAACATCCAGGGCTAATAGAAACCAGAGAAGTGACAGATTCTTTTTTATAATAAAAATACAAGACATATTAAATGAAATTCAATCAATGCGATTTCAAGGGTTGTGAGCTAAAGGATGAAAGAAAACAGAAAAGATTTCAATGATGAACATAGAATCCACAATCCGTTGTATTGAACAGTGGCGGCTCGTGAACTTCTTAAGAGAGGAGGCTGAACATTGGACATAAAAATATACTCTATTTAGCCAATTAGTTTAATCTTTGCGCAGCGATCGTACCTGTAGCTACTTCAGTCACAAAATTAATTGTTGCCCAGCAAGAACGAACGTGGAGGTATAGGTTTCTCTTGCCAAAAATTTTTTTTGTTCACATAATTCATTGTGCATTGCTATTTTATGAAAAAAATTATATTTCAGAACTATTATTATCTGAAAGTGTATTGGAAAACTCTTTTGACAAAACATTCGAATAAGCTTTTATCCGTCAAGTCGTAAAACCTTAAGATTCATGTAAATCGGAAAATCCAATCTCAATTTGACCTTTTAGAATCTAAAATTTCCTAAAAAAGTTGTTTATAATGTTATTTCTTGTCTACCAAATTATATGGTTTCCTCCTTTTCGCTGGAGGAGCCCCATCAGTTAGAAAAGTTTCAAATAAAATATTAAAATGAAATGCTGTATTATGGAAACTTGAAATTTTATCAATGAGATGCTTTAAACGCTCTCTTGAATAAATTATATCAGTGAATTTATGTTGTAAAATTTAAAAGATAACATCAGTTTGTTCAAATACTAATTTAAAAGTATCAAGAAAAAACAAAACTCAATTATTCCCGCTAATCGTCTAAAATTCTAAAACAAAACAAGCACGCACGAACCCACGCTCGTATCCTGTATTCCGTAGTTCGTATTGGTTCGTATATCACGCAACTGATGGAAGCTAAGCCTCCCAGAGAGTGTTGCCATTTGCGCTTTTTTCACGGTATTACCAATAAGACTGGTAAAAAAACGGCAACTGTGTTGAGCAGCACGTGTTTCGAGAGAAATGTATTTGGAGTCTTGCCTCAGGGCACTGTTGTCAGATTCTAAAATAAGGTAGTGAAAACGGGGAATTTACTGTGAAGTTTGAAATTTTTAGATAAACGTGAAATAAAATGAAGAATAATCAACAACATATTTCTGGTGCTATTTGCTAGATAAATTGTTGAGGAGGCTGAGCCTCCTTAGCCTCCTTCGAGGAGCCGCCACTGGTATTGAAGGCTGGTACATTGAAAAAAATGAATCGTACAATGAAAATATGAGGAATTATTATAATCCCATTAACAAATAAATGAAATGGATGGATTGAAAAGCTACTATTATGGTGGGATTATTTCATTCAATATCCTGAACTTTGTATAGAAAAACCCACAATCAAAGAGTCATAGTCATAGTGTCCAAAAGAATACTTAACGTTAATTTCCATCACGTGATTTTATATTGTTACGAAGTCACCAGCTCAGAAGTCGGTCCTGTCACTAAACTATAAATTTTGGCTAATGTGAAGGGTTTGTTTTCACGATTTTTCTGGAACGGCAGTATTCATGCAAATGAGGAGCTCGTTAAATTCGAGAAGCGCTCAGAATTGGGAAAGACTATACGAGTTTTTGAGTTAGTCGGAAAATTTTTAGGGAACAGTAAATCAGTGAACAATGAACATAGTATAGTGAATTCGTGAAGATAAATATGTAATGTAATATTTGAGTGATAAAAGATAAATTATGAAATCAAACAATTTTATTTTGTTAAATCTACGTTATATTTAAACTTAAAGTTGTGACGTGTTTCGCTAACACACTAGCTTTTTCAAACGAATGGAGGTATAATGAGAAATTTTCAATTTATACAGTGCCTTAATACTAAATTATACGGATATTTAACAATAAAATTATAATCTATTTACAAGGAAATGAAATGAATTTGTCTGAATATGAGATTAAGTAAAGTATTTAACAAGTTTACCTGGAAACTCATTCACAACAATCCTACAGGAACTTTTCTCGGTAAAAAGGTTTAATAAGGGAGAATTGGTAATGTCAAATTGGTCGTTGAGAAGATTATCTGAATATTTGTTTTTATTTATCTCTAAGGCTTCTAGAAGATTTAATTTGAATGATTTAGGTTCTATATGCAAAATTTCAAAATTTGAATCGAAAGAGTGTTGGTTTGCTAATAAATGATTTGAATAGTTGGAATCTGATTTTTGGTTGTCATAACTACGTTTGTGTTCTGATAATATTCTAGTTTTAAAATTCCTGAAAGTTCTACCTATATAAATTTCATCACAGTCGTCATTACCACACTTTAATTTATAAACTCCTGATTTATTTAGTTTTGAAGATTTGGATTTGTTGTTTTTAATGAATTTGGATAAATTGTTGTCGGTTTTGAAGCAAATATTCAAGTCTAAAGTTTCTAAGAATGATTTTATTTTTAGGGATGGTATTCCAAAGTAAATTAAGCTTTTAAATTGGTTATTTTTGTTGTTGTTCTAGAGTATGTTTTCGTATCTTTTTATTTATGATGTTGTCAATTAAATTTGGATCGTAATTATTATTAACCGCTATTTGTTTTATTATATTTAGTTCTTTATTGTAATTGTCAATATACAATGGAACTGTTAAAAGTCTATGTATCATACTATTGAAAGCTGCTAATTTATGACTGATGACTGATGACTAATTTATGTCTGTATGTGATGGTTTGTGGAATATAGAAAAGTCATGTCTATTATTTATATTTGAAATTGTAAGATCTAGAAAGTTTATGGACTTATTTTGTTCAATTCCTACTGTAAATTTTATATTTTTATGTATTGAGTTAATGTGAGTAATGAAGTTATCTAATTGTCTCGTAGTACCAGTGAAGCAAGCTAAAATGTCATCTACATATCGGCTTTTTTTTTGGTAAACTTGTTTAATACTTTAGTTAATCCCATATTTAGACAAATTCATTTCATTTCCTTGTAAATAGATTATAATTTTATTGTTAAATATCCGTATAATTTAGTATTAATGCACTGTATAAATTGAAAATTTCTCATTATACCTCCATTCGTTTGAAAAAGCTACTGTGTTAGCGAAACGCGTCATAACTTTAAGTTTAAATATAATGTAGATTTAACAAAATAAAATTGTTTGATTTCATAATTTACTATGGATCTACTTCAAGTAAAAGCCCCATCTATTCAATTGATGAAAGATAAATTAGAAGTATCATACCTAGTGCAAATAACTAAGTGGACATTGGGTATAGTCTGTACAGAAAGTACGAGGAGTAATAAACCCTAATTAAGTATGCAAAACGTTAACAGGGAGCACCGTGAAATTTTTGATAAATCTCTTACTTTAAATTACATTTCTTCCGTGAATCTAAAAACCAGGTAGATCGACCCCGTATTTGTTTCAGTTGTAGCAAATTTTAGGGTTTCTTCATTGTTAAAGGATTAGCAGATAAGCAATAACGCAATGCAGTGGTGTGTATTTTGGGAAAAAATACGTTTTAAATTATAATATAATGAAAAATGAAAAGAAATAATTATTGGAATACATTTATTACTTACATTTTATTCTATATCCGACTCGGAAGAGGAAGAATCGTTGTTGACATTAATAATAATAGGGTCGATTAAATCATCACAGATATTGTCAATTTTCCACATATTTGCCTCTACTTTGATAACATGCTCGATACAGTTTGTCCAATTTTCCTTACTAACATGACTTACAGCACTCTCAAACAATTTCACAACATCGTTTATTTTAAAAGTAGTATTTTTTTCCAACTTCCCCCTTTACCTGAGTCCATATTAATTCTATGGGATTAAGTTCACAATGATAAGGGGGAAGTCGAAGAACTGATATACCACACGAGAAGAAGCCATTTCTTCTACAATGAAGGTTTTGTATTTATTCTTGTTCATTTTTGCAATTCTGTAAAGTTCTTTCCTTAGTGGATCTTTTGGAAACTTAATATTTTTCGAAATAAGCCACTCCAAAAGCTCTGCTTTACGCCAACGACTTGTGGGCAATGCTTCTCGTAACCGTGAATGGTAACTTGCGTTGTCCATAACAATAACAGCCCCTTTTGGAATCAGATCCAACATTTGAACAAACCATTCCTCGAAGACATCCCCATTCATATCTTCGTGATAGTCCCCCGTGCGTTTTGAAATAAAAGTTAATAATCCACCATCAACAAAACCTTCAGAACTTCCAACATGGACAATGATAAGTCTTTTTCCTTTTCCAGATGGTGGCTGCAAACCTAACGACAAACCTTTCACGAATGCCTGCCTTCCGCTTTTGATGTTTTCATCTTGCCAAGATTTGGAAACTGTATATCCAGCATTTATACACACATATATACAAAAATATATAAAATAATTATTGTTACAGATTGGTTTGTTTTCTATTATGAATAAACTGTGTTGCCTTTCTTTATCAAACTTACTAAAATTTATGTACCTCTATCACTTTTTTTTATTAAAATTAGTACATCCCGTTACCTCTGACCTAAATCGTATATTCTTTAGCATAGCTGCAACTCATTCGTTCAATACAAAATGTACCTTACGGTATAGGTACCCTCTTAAAATATATTTTGGTACGTCTATGAAATCTACTTAAATGAATGATTTATTACTCCTCGTACTTTCTGTACAGACTATAAAGTGTTTATATAGATTATGTTCAATATAGTGTGTTAGTGTTTCCATGAATAAATCAAAATTGATTACTCTAAGTGTGTGTGTACACTTTTATACCACTGTGAAAACTATCATGTGATATATTATTTCACCAAGTTATAGAAACGCTCATCAGATAGTGTTAGTGTTGATGTAGTGTGTGTAAACTTTGAAGAGTACCGTCAACGTTTCCAAAATTCTCAAATTAGTTGAAAGATATTGTGGTTTAATTTCTCAAAAACAACCAAAAGAATATACTTTCTCCACTTTGCAAAATTCAGTGGAAAAATTATGTAACTGATGTGAATTGGTGATTATCATACCTGTTTGGTCAATTGCTCTTCACATAATTTATACAAAGTATAAAATTTCCTAGCAAGTGTAATATTTTCCAAAAATCCACAGCTAGCTAATTTAACTCTTATGATAATTTGTCGGTCTGGTACCATCATAGCTACAGTCCTAAACTGTATTTTTAAATTTTCTGGAAGTTCTTTCCTACCAGCATAACCGGGATTCTAGAATAAACACACAGAATCATAATTATAAGTTTTCCAAATCAGATTCATTGGAATCGCATTACCTACATAAAAACTGGAGATGGACCTAAGACTTTGCAATTTTGTCGAAAAAACTTGACATATTAAATGCAAGATAATTCTAATAATGTAAATGGATGAATTTATCAGAAGATTTGAAATGGACAATACAATTCTTGTAGTTTTGATCCCAACAGTTAGAGCAGTTCATTCTTTCAGATTCAGAAGAACTACCTATTGAGAATTAAACTCATGTCTGCCTTTTTAACAGCTTTTAGTAGGATTGGAGTAACTCTTCAGGTGATTTTACGATAAGATGATATACATTTAAACAATCGTACGGTTTTTATTTTCGAAACTTATCAGCATTGGGATTATTCAGCAGTTTTGTAGACAAATTGAAGTAAGTAGTGTTGAAAAAATACATAAATTCAAATTGCTAAAGAGCACGGAAACTAGAATAGGCCGGGAAATTACAATGGATGGCCAAAACTAAGAAATCACTCTGGTCATTTCGTA
Organism: Galerucella pusilla; assembly: GCA_910591695.1. Taxonomy (NCBI): domain Eukaryota; kingdom Metazoa; phylum Arthropoda; class Insecta; order Coleoptera; family Chrysomelidae; genus Galerucella; species Galerucella pusilla. The sequence goes on from CAJUYI010000356.1 coordinate 47,731, forward strand.
TTGAGCGCGACTAGTTGATACTGGACATTTTGTTATAACTTGGAAATGAGTTTAGATAGGTATCGTATCCTCTTATTATGGAAAATTCGTCAAAACTGTCCATGGTAGCATTTCTAGACATTCGAAGGTTCTTTTGACAACACATCGATGTCATAAATAAACACACCCCTCAAAAAAAGATGGATAAACAGCACCACATGCGAAGGGCTAGGATCCACATTTCTGTGGAATCAAAGTATGGATATCTTCTGTAAGTTCCTTGTGGCATTACTTTTTCTTTTTTCTTTTATTCTTTTGGGAATCAAACCACAATAATGTTTTTTATTTTTTATTTCGACGTTTAGGTAGCGTTCCAGCTACCGTTGTCAAGATTAACTAGTGAAAAAATTAATTAAATAATTTTTGGACCCTATCTGACTCTACTGAATGTTTTAAATGCCAATAATTACCCGGCAGAATTTGTAAATAAAGAAATCAAGAATATAGAGAAAGGCTCATTGTTAATACCCCATAATAAAAACAATAATATTGATAATTCAGCTAACATAATTTTTAAAAACTTGACAATACCGTATGTTAGGAGTTTGTCAGAAAGAATTAAGAAAATTGGTAATCAATTTAATGTACGAACCAGCTTTAAATCTAACAATACTTTGAGATCTATCTTAACAAAAACGAAACCAAAAAATGAAAAACAATCTTCAAAAAATTGCATATATCAGATATCTTGTGAATGCGACAAATTCTATTTAGGTGAAACATCTAGACCATTGAAAGTCCGAATAAGTGAACATAAAAAATACATCAAAGATAGGGAGTTCTTTAAGTCAGGTATTTGTAAACATGCTTTGGAAGAGGGGCATAAATTCAATGGGATTCGACAAAAATAATATTGGAAAAGCCCAATAACAAAAGACGGAAAATCAAAGAAAGTGCTTTAATACAACTAAATGCAGATAAATGTGTAGCTAGTATTTCAGCCGAATGTAGTCAAATTTGGTTACCAATGTTAGAAAGACAAATTTCCAATAATCAATTACCTGCGTTATCAGGATATCATCATAAGTTTTTATCCAGGTTTTCTTATGATTTATCATTGGAATAGTTGTTAATCGATACACACTTCAATACACAAAATCACCAAACTGAGTTATACATGTTTTGACAACAAAAATGATCATACACAAAAAAGTAACAACAAACGCGTTTTACTAACAACATTTCCAAAATAAGCTAAAAAAAAAGCGCTTTCCCAATAAAAACCGTTCCTGGAACGTGCACTTCACTAGATCCCATTTCTAGTAGACTATCATATCGATAGAATGTCATGAAATAAAATATTTTATTTCACATTTTACCAGAGGTGTGATCTACTATGAATGGACCTTAATAAAATTTGACAACAAAGTTTTGTAGTCTTAAACTTCAAAATATTATTGATTGTCTAGTTGTCATATTTTTTCGTTGTGTTAGATAGGGACCAAAAATTATTTTATTAATTTTTTTATCAGTTAATCCTGACAACGGTAGCTGGAACGCTACCAAAACGTCGAAATAAAAAAATAAAAAGCATTATTGTGGTTTGATTCCCAAAAGAATAAGAGAAAAAAGAACAAATTATGGATAGCAGAATCTTACAAGAAGCACTAACAATTGTGGGGGACTGGTGCATTGAAGATGACCTCTCACTTAATTCAAAGAAACGAATCTAGCTGCTTTCACAAAAAGAAGAGTTTTTTCGTGATGTAGAATACAACTGTTTGAAGAAAAGCTAACAATATCCGAGGAAATTTGTTATCTGAGAGTAACCCCTGATTGTAAACTGAACTCGAAGACATACCTAGAAAAAATTACTACCAGATATCTAGGTTTCTCTGATAATATGGAAGAGTTTTGCTCTCCTTCAATGGAATCCTTAATTGGCCTTTCTCTTTCAAAAATGTAACGCTGAAATCGAGAACCATGTTCTATGGGGACACACTAATGCCACTAGAACAATACCAGATGAAATATAATATACCATGACACCGGAGAGCATATTCACTGAGCGAGTGAATATTATCATCCCATCTAGGGAACAAGTGATGTATCAACATAATCCTAAAGCAACCATGCTACGGGGGCTAGGATTAATGGACCTATAAAGGATATGTACCTAAGGATTCGTGGTTGTAGGGTTGTGACTTGAGCCGGGACGATTTCCGCTATAACTATATGGAAGCATCAGAAGAGGGTAAACTGAACAAAAAATTAGAATATACACTGACAACCAAGCTCTAGTTGGAAAAATCCGCAATCCAACAACAAATTTTAGTAAAAGCTGTAAAGAATCTCTTAATAAGCTGACAAAAGGAACAATCACTAATGGGTGCCAGGACATGATGGAATTGCAGGGAATGAATTTGCGAACCAGTTAGCCGAAGAAGGCTCTAAAGGAGACTTTACAGTAAACCATTCTGTGGAAACAAAAAGGATTGCAAGATAGGGGAAATCAGAAACTGGCTGGATCAAGAACACCAATTCCAATGGAGGTTAACACAAGGTCACCTTAATACAAGGCAAACTGGGGCTGTAACCCAAAAATCCTAAGCTGGATGTACACTGCCATAGTGAGACCAATCATCACTTATGGTGCCATTGCCTGGTGTAGTAGAACTAGCCTATTGACAACGAGAGAAAA
>CAJUYI010000356.1:64195-78812 GCA_910591695.1 Galerucella pusilla
AATGATAAAATGGACCAACCTGTATACATGGACATGATTTTGGAATGTTTTATTTCAATTATCCTCAACACACATATGTCAATAAAATATGTAAGCCATGCACAATAAGAGTTACAGAACTACGACAGAGGTTTGCCGGACCCTTTCAATGAGAATAATTTTTTACAGGACTAATATTTTCAAAGAAATATAATAAATTTAAACCAATCATTTTCCAATTGCGGCGAATATCTTGGCAATAATAATAATGACTATTATTATTACTATTTCTATGTTTTACAGCTGCTGAGCTTCCCGTGACAGCCAACTTTTTTGTTTATAAGTACAATAGTCGTCAAAATTAAGCGTATCGATGCGCATACCCACACTTCTCAAAATACGAAAATAAATGTGATTGGACGAAATATTTATCACTCACATTAAATTCATATTGTTCACTATCAAGATTTATAACAAAAAAACATCGGTATTTTGAAAGTTCTTGAGTATTATCAGTTAGAAAATTAAGCTGGTAATTATTAATTTCATATCCTTCTCGAATTTGACATTAGAACATAAAGTAGTGAGGAAGGAGCGTGTGCTACATTTCCCATAATAGATAAAAGAGACAAAGTCGGCCAAAGTCGGACTGCTAAAAACGACGCTTTGAAAATTACTTTTCATCGGTGAGTACATATTATTATAATAATTATAATATACAGATGTGAATATAGGTCTTCATGTTAAAAATTTCAAAAAATACACATAGTTGTTCCTAACCTAAATTTTCACTTGACATGATATGACATTACATGGGCGTATCATTTCGATTTTTTAGTTTATAAACAAATGATATATCAAATTTATTTTCAGCATATCATTATTATTCAGAAACCTTTTAGCTTTTATATCATTTTATAATACACTTGTTACTTACAGTATTTTCTATTCTACTAAATTTTAAGCTATTGAAAATATTAATTCCATTTTATAGAAATAGTTTTATCTTGATTAAAATTGGGTACGGCGCCACTGATATATTCTATTCTGCAGCGGCCATTTTGGATAACCATCCCGGTCAACTGTCTTTGGCGTAAGGATCCTTCCTTACTACTTTATGTTCTAAGAATTTGACTGAATACGATCCTGATGATTTAATTGATCAAATTTAAGGTAAGCTATATGTCAAAATAACAAATAATTCGAAAACGCACACCAAGAAATTTTCTGGCGGTATGCTTACACCACAACAACTACCTTAAAGTGAAAAAACCACGTACTTGCGCCGGCATTTTATCCAAAAAATGCAACAAATTAAAGTTTACGTCGTTGATAACGGAAAATGCTCCTCTGATTATCGAATGTAAGGATAATTGTGACGTTACCAACAATTGCGTCAGCCAAGTTTCCACGCTACCTTCGGCTCTAACCGCTTTCTCCAACTGAATCATTTCACCTTCTGACGATAAAATTGCCGTTATTTTATTATATTCTATATCGTGAAATTTAACACAGCGCGTGTTATCGAATATAGAAAGAAGATGATTCTGAATGGTGTGCGAGTCCGAAGCTTGTCCAAGAATTTCCAGTAGCGCAGGATCTGAGACAAAGAAAAATCTTGGGAACATCATACGTTTTCTTTCCAAGTAGCCACTAAGGGATTTCTGACAGAGCTCTAGCTGCTCCTGTAGATGGGGTAGGAGCTGCTTAAGAAGATCGTCACCTGAATATAAATTGAGTTATGATTAAGAACAAAGTTTCACAACGATACTACCTTGTGAAATGATAATTGGAATAGTAGACACTTTTATAGAGCGCGTCAAAATGAAAGCAGAAAGTTGAATACAAATATAACGCATCCTCAGATCCGGATGAATCAAAAAAAAAAACGAAAACTTCTTACCCACGCAACAGTTCACAACTCCAGGCGTTTCATGTGCTCTCTGCATGATTTTCTGCCAAGATTTGTCTATTTTGGAAAACCGTTTTGCTTCTTTAGGTAATTGCTTGGCGATGTCACCTCCAACGAAAACAGCTTCTAAATACACCCACATATTTTGAACCAAAAGCCAACGCTCCAAAATTTCATTGGTATTAGACAAATCATACACCCATTGCTGAATTTGTTTCTTAAATGGCGCGTTATATCTAAAATTATCAGCAAATATTAAAATATATCTTAGACGATGGAATAATAGAATTTAATTTGTTTAAATCTTCATCATAGTTGAACTAAGCTTCGCTTACACAGTAGCTTTCTCAAACGATTATAGCAGCAGATTATGTATCACGCCAATATCAGCCCAAAAACGTTTTGGGAAATTCCATAAATTTCAATTAATAATTTTAAACCATACGCAAAAGATAGAATACCTGTTAGATAGTAATGATCCCAATATCATGAGACTGTCTTCCAGTTGTCCTATAGTTTCGGCAGTAGTGTCGCCTCTTAATAACAATTCACCTCTATTATTGAACGTTTGGAATGTCAATTCGTGTACTGTCCATTCGTTAGTTACTTGTCGCAATTTAGCTTCAATGTCTTTTTCTTTCATTGCAGAAATACAAATGTCCTGAAATCAATTGATGGCATTTTAATTAACTTCAGTGATTTCAGCCGCGATTAAAAATTCCTATCAAATCATTCTGCACTAAGGTTTTCCCACTAATATTTTCTATGCGGTGAGTAGTAAGAGAAAACCATCAAGCATCTTTATTTTTTTCAAATAATTTCCTAATCATCTCTCGTTTAGCTCTCAAAGTTGTAGCGGGTATGTCAAAAGGGAGGGCACTGTGTGGTTAAAAGACAGCAAAGCTAATGGGGTTGACAGACGAAGACATGTACAGATTCTTTCACCTAGAATAGAAAGCGGCATAGTATATCCCATGCCAGTGCGACTGCCTAATGGTATGTTTCAGAACCAACTGTGAACCAGAAGATGTCACCTGTTTCCTAGATGGGATATTAACATGTTCTACGTGGATATGCTATCCAAACTCATTTGAAATATAGGTCAATCTTGTGTTGTTACAGCTGTGGCAGCGCTGTGTCTTTCTCGAAAATTGTTCGGGCTACATATGTCTCCTGATTTCAACCCAAAAATCACCATCGTCGCATCCACCCTATCAAAAAGCTGCAGATGAAGGTTAACAGAGGTTTCCATTGACGCCGTCACCGTGCTGTTCATTGCCCCGGTAATACCAAGAGCTTTTCCTTTGTCTTTGGATTGCAATTGATACATTCAATGCTGAAGTCACACATGTCCTTCTCCATCAGACTATCGTTTCATAGGTGATCATTCACCTTATCACTGTTATGTGAAGCCAGTGAACCACGTCGGGTCCTCAGGTTTCGCCTATGACCTTGGCTACATAAGAAAAGTCGGTCTGGAGAATGTTATCTACATCTTATGTTCGCTTCAATATTGAAGAATAGTATTGAGGAGGAATATGGTAGGAATGGGAATTGCCAAATCATGCATCTCAGCGCTGGGCAGGGAGATGGGCTTGGTGGAAAGGGCTAGGAGGCTGGAGGAACAAGAAAGGAGGAACAAGAAATTGGCTTTACGGGTGGAGTTGAGAGCGTTGCCCAGACCTCGAGTAGGGGAGGGGCTGACGGAGCGTGCGATAGAAGACTTTAGAGGTAGGTTGATGAGACGGAGGTTGGTTCTGGGATCGACGTTCTGGAAGTGTGTGTTTGAGGTTTGTGAGATAGTATGTGAAAAGGGATGTGAGATTACGTTGTATGCAGATGTTGGGTGTCTGGCAAAGGGAGAGGAGAAGATAAAAGAAGACGGAGAGTATGTGTAGGAAGACTTCGGAGAAGATAGAGCGGTGTGGGCTTGAAGTGGCTGAAGATCAGATGGTGGGGTTAGTGGTGAAGGGACGGAGCAAGGCAAGGAGAGTGAGGGTGATGGTGAAGGAAAGGGAAATTCGTATGGAGGAGTCTGTGAGATGTATAGGGGTGTTTTGAAGTGCAGAAGGCGAAAGTGAGGACAGCATGACTGGGAAGATGAATGTGTAATGTGAAATGGCCGGGAAAATTGAAGAGGAGGGTAATTGGTAGGACAGTAGAGCAGAGTATGCTATAAGGTGCGGAAGTGAGGGGGGAAGAGCTGGGTTTGCGGGTGCTGGGCTGGGAGATTTTAAATGTACCGTAAATTAAGGAAGGTGGACTACTTCTTGATACAAATTGGGAAAAAAGAGAGTGGAGTATGCGAGAGGTCTGAAGTGGAAGATTATGTAGGACATGTGTTCAGATGCTATAAGAGCGAGGAAGTGCTGAAGAAGTTGGAGAAGAAACTGAGGAAGGTGGTTTATTGGAAGAACATGGTGAAAATGAATATTTTGACGGGAAGAAGGAATGGATGGAAGTGAGTGGCATAGTGGAGAGCAGGGGAGAAAGGGTTCTCGATATGGCATAAGTGAGGTAGGGGTGATATAAGGGATAAGGAGGGGGAGGAGGGTAGTGATCGCGAGGCTGGAGAAACGGCAAGTTTGAGGTTGGTTTGGTAGGTAATCATTCCCTCGGAGATGAGTTCAATACTGTCTGAGTCCTGATCAGGACCCATTCAAACATAAGCTTCTCCATATTGGCCGAAGCTTCAAAAGTCCTTCTAAATTGGAAAAAAAGTGACAATTGATTATCATTTTGCTCTCGTTTATGTCTATGATGTAAATATAAAAAATCGATTCAAGCTAGTGGTCTACCGAATAATATTGTCACATCATGAAAAAAGAGACGCCGCAAAATTTTATTGGATTATTGGATGAGCGCCTACCATAACGGCGTAAGCTAGCTCACACGTAACAGCCAGTTTAAAGTTATAAAGATGGCATTAGAAAGCTGCGGAACATGTTTCAATTAAGTGTAACAAGATTATTCATCATAGTGATAGTGAAATAGTTGCCCGAGCTTCCCATATAGATAATATTTTTAAAAGCAACATAATCATCTTCAATCATCAGCATCTGCTCCTGTTTCAGAGGATCGTTAAAAATGGATTTCAATGTTGATCATCTAAGAACAATAATACTGGAGCTCATGGAATAATAAATTTGGACAACCTGAGACACTATCTAGTATTGATTGTTTACAGAATTTAGGTGTCTCAGGCTATCCGCTGTAATTCTAGTATTGATAATAATAATAATAAGTTGAATATTTATGACCACTATGATAAACCGAAAAGTACCTCAATATCTTCTTTATGCTGCAATAAAGGCGCTTCCAAGATATTTTTTAAGCAGAATCCTTCGCTCTCGAACTCAAAAATGTGATTTAGAGAATCCATGATACGTTGCCAATGTCTTGGTTTCATCGCTCTATTAGCCATCAATTCCAAAAGTGGACACATATCATTAAAATCGTCAATAGTTTTCTTTAGAGCGAAAAATGCGGGCCACTCTTTCAATCCTAAAAACATACTTAATTTACCAGTTATCACGAGTAAATTTCATTACTTGAAGCTAGGAGTTTCTCAATTGTGATTTCCACTCAAAAAATATATAACATTGGATTTAATAAATGATCACAATTCAAGTTCTAAGATGGAAGTGTCTGAAAAAACTCAATAAACTGAGGAAGAACAGCATCTTACCTCACTGTGGGCTCCAGAACAGACTGGTATGAAGAGAAATAGCGAATAAGTCAGCGCAGAGAAAGGCACAAACACCTTTTTGAGGAACGGAAACTTTTTGAGGAACGGAACCCTTTTGCGGTATTAGCTCCAATGTTATATTGGATAGAATAGCAGCTTCGAAAAGAAGAGAAGGCCATTGGAAAATAGTAGGGTTCTGGAAGAGTTTTGGAAAAGGGCCAACAGGGGAGAACAAATGCTAATCTAGCCCTAAACTGCACTAAGAGTTCTAGCTGCTGTCTGTATGGGCATCTCAAAAAAGCCAAAGTAGTGTAGCAAAAAGGCTGTAGATTACGTGAAATAGAAAAGGAAACTTCCATTCACATACTTGCAGAATGCGTAGTAATACAGAATCCTATATTCTGAAGACAGCGGACATCCTAAAATTATTTGAGGAAATAGGTCTGTAGCAACAACCAGTTTCTGAGACTTTTCTCAAGAGCTGAGAAGGAAGAAGAGCTAGCAAAATATATTTTTGGTCTCAAAAAATGTCTCTCCGGTATACAAACATCCATAAAATTATCAGAATGGTGATAAGTGTAAAAATGGGATATAGAATATTACAAGTGGACCAGAAACAGCATATTTAGCTTTTATACATGGAGACACTACTCTCCACCCTCATTATTCCTACATACGTTGACTTGAAACCTTATACAAAAGAAAGTATCTAAACACAATTTTTGGGAAGGTCATAATTTAATAGAAACACAATACCGTTACCTTTAGGTAACTTTCTGCATCTGTTTTGAAACTCCATCAATTCGTTATTAATTTCTTCAATATTAACCTCTCCCCATGGAATATCATAATAACTGTTAACTCGGTCGATAACATCGTTATAAAGCTTGTAAAGCTTCTGTAAAAGATTCAGTTCTTTTCTAATTTGAGCCATGTCTGGATAATCGGTTGTTGGTAATCCAAAAAGTTCTTCTCCACTTTGATACGTTTGAAGTTTACGCCACATACCATCAAATCGATTCTAAAATAGACAGAAATTTTTTATAGGTTCAGGCATAAGAAGCATAAAAATATGGAGTCCAAGCGACAACAGCGATAAATGAAGTAATATCAGAGCTATTTGGTAATAAATGAAATGGAACATTTTTAACATCATCTAATAACGTACCTGGAATAAAATCAACCTGTCTGAAGCTTCTCGCGGAGTTAATCCAGGCTGCATCGGTCCAGCTGTGCGGTATTGGTTACAATAATCAAGTTTATCTTGTTTAAATTTGCTTAGGTTGTTTTTAAGATCTTGTTCAAACTGTGGCTGCATATCCAATAGATTAACTTGTACTTTCATGGCTCTGTCGAGTAGTTGTTTCCACGTGTACCTAAGATTGTCTACTTGTTCGGTAACTTCCCTTTCTACCGGTACTTTGTATCTATGAAGAACATTAAAAGCCTCCTACGGATTTAACATAATAAAATAATCAATACAGCACAGAAAATCCAGCTATTTACCTCAACTGGCTCTATTTTCAAATCCATATCGACTTCTTGTTCTCTTATTTTTTTCAGAGTATCCATTATCAGTCTAACGTCGTCTAAATCACGTATAGTGCGTTCTAGTTTTCTGTCCATTTCGCTTATAACAGCGTAAACGTAATCCATTTCACGTCGGTATTTTTTCTTCATCGCCTGACCAATTCTAGGAAAAATATTAATTCACATCAATCCATTCATTCATTCATTCGCGACAATATCTTCAAGCTAGATTCAGAGAACCAGAATAGGTCAATAGAACCTCATCAAATCTAATTTAATGGTCCTTCGAACCGGATACTTTGAATAAAACCCTAATTATTGTGGACTTATATTTCTCTTACCTGTGAGTACAGGATTTTATCTCTGTTATTAAACCAAATTTGAGGTTTTCCGTTGAAATGGCCAAACAGTTAGCAATAACGAACGTATCTGGTTCCGTAGCCAATCTTTCAGTTAACTCTTCATGTTTTCTAAGCGACGATTCAAATTCCGTTAAGACAGCTGTTAACAATTCTCGTTGTGTTTTTTCGTTTCTCCAGAGTATGTTATACGGGCGCCATCTTGCCATGAATTGTGTAACCTCCTACATAACAAAACACTTAGCCATTGGGTTATTACTAATTCTGCAACTGGCAGACAAATAATGATAACAATGGCTAGAAATTCTGTTACATCAATCAAAAAGGAATGAACATGCTTTTGTTTAAGTTGGAAACGCGAGCAGAAAATGTATAATTGGAGCTGTTTATTTCCCCCCACTTTCCCCGAGTCAAGACTACTCATTGCCAATGACTTGAAAATCATTTCTGTAAAGTATTCTTATGCTTGAAACGCGTTTTGGCGGACTTTCAAATTTTATGATTTTTAAAGTCGTTTTAAAAGTGAAGTTTATATTTTTTTGAAAAAATAGGCATGCAAGGTGTTGGGAGACCTGATAAAGCGTCAATTCCCACCTATTATGAATGAATTGATAAATTAATAGTAGTTTTTGTCTATTTACCTGCTTCATATCTTGCATACAAGTGGACAGTAACGAAAGAGTCTTGATAACTTCCTTATTTTCCATTACAAGGCTGAAGAAATTTCTCTGTTGTATAGGTATAGTCGGCTTCTCTTCTGTGAGTAAACGGTATAGCTTCCTTCTTCTGCTCTTAACGTCTTCCTCTTTGCCTTTTACTGCATTTTTGTTGACAGCCTTTTGATCGAAACGTGAACGATTGACTATGTCCATTAGACTAGATTTTGGACCAGCAATTTTTGTCCAAGCTGATTTCTTCGGGGGATTTGCCTTATATACAAAGCCGCATGCCCGGGTACGTTCAGTAATGTGAGGTTATGTTTGGAAGCATTTAGTTAAATTGGAGAAAGAGTGATGTGAAATGGTATATGAGTGATGTTTTTTAAAATTATATACGGTGGTGTGAGTAAGTGAGTTTTGTGGAGTAGAAAGAAAAAATACAAAATTAATAATACTGAAACTATTTAAATTAATTATTATTTCAATAAATTTCCAATTAAGCTGTACAGGATTATTCATTAAATATATATTAGTAGTTGTTCATGATCATACAAAATGCTGATACATTTTACAGGGTGATTTATGAATCAATCTGCCTATCTCTTCCTGCCAATCTGAACGCCATGTGAGTTATACTTTGGCAAGTTTATCTGGAGCCGTCGAAGGAATGCAGTCGAAAACATTCGATATTGCCACGTTTAACCATGAAAAAGCTAAAGTGCTAAGTATGTAGTGATAATAATTAGAAAAGGGAGTTTTCATTATTAACAATATGATTAAACGTTAATTCTTTAATGTGCTTGTTTCCTTGGATTTTTCCCATAAACAAAATTTCTTCAATTTATGAATTTTAGGAGATGAGCACTTTTCCAAATTTGTTATGGGCTTCTCCAAGCACTGGCAGCGTTGTACGAAAACCATAATTACCACACCCTCCGAATTACATAATTGGTATCTAAAGTATCTAAAGCTGACTTCTTACTGGCAAGCGCGTGCGTGTGCTCTTCCCTCTCACTTCGTCAATTGGCTGATATTGATTTATCCAGTGGCGTTGGTATTGTCAGTGACCTTTGTATTTTCAATTTCACAGGGTAAAATAGGTACCGTACGCCATTTGTATGTTTATGACAGATATGCGCCATGTTTCCTCGCCTCTTACCGATGCACCGTAGCTTCAGATAAACTTGCCAAACCATACCAGTGCCACAGAGCTGCACATATCTCAGCTCTTCAAGATAAATTTCTTCACCGTATCGTCAGCTTTAGCTAGGATTTGGATTGCTGAGTTGAATATAACTTAATTATACAGAATGTCCCAAAAAGATGAAAGGTACTCCATCCGTATTTAAGATAAAGGGCATTGGAAAAAAATGTATATACGTTTTGTACGATTTTGCAGAAACTACTAGCAACATTGTAATGACATTTCATACCAAAATGTTTTGGTTGCTGATACATCCTATGAATTTGTTTTAAACCTGACTTTTATAGAGGGCGCTAGCTACACGGGTCGTACCAATTGGTATTGAACATAAGTTCTTAAGGCTAGATTTTATCAATTAAAATTTCAAGTGAACTTGAACATCATTCAATTTTACATCAAAAGGGTCTTGGATTTTCCGAATCTATGTGTTAAATCAGGAAATATGAAGAAATGTTGGTGGACTGTATTTCTATTGGTTTCATAAATTTCTAAAAATGTAACACATCATCAACGCAAAGTATAAAGAGGAAAAAAACTATGAGGTTCCTACCTGGTGAAGCTATATTTGCTGTCCGTCTCCAGGCTCCTAGGATGGTTGAGGATCTCTGTATCTGTAGAGTAGGGAGGGTGAGTGTGTAAGCTCACAGCACTCAGGCCACATGTGCATCCTCCCGAGGAGTTGTCCTCCTAGGTCATTGTCCATCCTGTCCTTCTCAGGAAGGTGGACAGGTCACTAGGAGACATCTCCTTTATATCGGCAGGTGTAGGCCAAGACTCACTGAACACACACTCTCTTATTGACGATAACTCCGAACACTCGCATAAGACATGCCTGACAGTTTCATCTTCCTGTTCACACATCCTGCATAGAGGTGTGTCCACTAGCCCCATAGTATGGAGGTGTTTACTTAGTTGACAGTGACCAGTCAGAAATCCTACTGTTGAACGTAGGTTTTTCCTGGTCATCGCCAAATATTTTTTCGGCGCCAGCTTCCCAGGTTCGCCCAGGGTGATCCTGGCAAGACTGCATCCTTCAATTCCATCCCATCTCTTAAGGGATTGAGCATGGGTGTAACGTTTGGCTAGTTCCGCAATTGTCGAAGTCGTTAGACCGTAGGTGTCACTGAGTCCTAGAATTTTCAGTCCAGCGGCTTTCCTGGCTGAAGAATCAGCAATGCGATTTCCTTTACTCCTGTCGTGCCCTTTAACCCACCTCAGGATAATATCGTTATCTGCCGAGGCGTCAGCTAAATCTTGGTGGCACTCTAGTACTAGCCTCGATTTAACACGTTGTCTGTTCAAGGCTAATAGGGCTTGTCTACTATCTGTGCAGATTATTATGTTTTTGCCAGAAATTCCTCTTCTGGTTAGTTCTTTTGTGGCAATTGAGATACCAGCCAGTTCTGTTTGACCCACGCTGGTATTGTTTCCCATTCCCCACTTAATCTTTAGGCTTAGTGCCCTCGAGTAAACTCCACAACCTGAGCCTTCTTTCATTTTTGGTTGAATATATGCTCTGGTACACTTTAATCACTCGGTTTTTGTGATATTTCACCGGTTTTGTACTGAAAGCGGGATTGGTAGAGGTTCAGAAGCTCTGATTCATCGGCCTCCTTGGTCCTTTGGACTACACAGTTTAATCGTTTCTTAGAGAAAAACTTATGCTACAGAGATAAATTCACGTCAAGAATTGGAAGACAGAATCAGAATTCAACGTCACTTTAATGACCTGATAGCTAATCCCCAAACCGTTAAGAAGATTAAGGGATTCTTTAGAAAAAAAGGGTAGACTGCGTGGACGGAGAACATTCTGAACACTCACTTCAATTGAATTTCATTTGGTGTTCTTGGTTTTTATTTTAATTTTCTCTTAGTGATTTGTTGTTTAATTAATAACTCTATCATTTTCAGATCAAAACATCCGAAGGCGGTACACAGTATCTAGTTTTACCGAGAGTACCTTTTTGGTGTGAAATTGAATAATGTTCAAGCACTGGTTGGGAAGAAGGAATAAGTTTTGGTCACTTTGATATTTCCATAACTGAACCCAACATCTTATTTTTCTCACTTGTAACATTATCTTCTACTGATGCATCAATGCAACCTTTTTAATAGATCACGGGATAAATCGTTAAGAAAAAAGGTCAATGAAATTAGAGCCGCAAAAATAGACTTCGTCCAGTGCAGTGGTCTAACCGATTTTCAGTGGAAAATAAATTACGTGATTCAAAAAACGCAGCTCACAATATTACGCTCATTTGTTCTCTGCCTATGTTACACAGCCATTCAATCGCTTTCAGCACATTTATATTTTGACCCTTTTGTTCATCCTGGTCCAACGGTTTGCACAATCCTAGTAATCCAGTAAATAAAGGAGAAAAGTTAACATTAACGACGCCCTATTTTCATCTTCCGGTTGGAAGTTGCATTTGGTACCTTATTAAACATGAGACAAAGTTCTGCATTAAAACGCGTGCGAAGGCGGAGAAAATGGCCCCAAAAGACCAGAAAAATAGGTTTTCAGCCAATATCTCCTAAAATATGGCAGTTAGAGATTTTTGGTTCAGATAAAAATTGAAGTTCAGTTAATTTTCTACAAAAATAGTCCTCATGATTTTTCTCGAAAGTTTGACCAGTTTAAAAAAAACGGCACCAAGCGTACCTCGAATAATGAGCTTCTCTGCTGTATGCCGGAGAGCACAGTCCGTGTATTTACACATCAGCGGGGGACAAATTATTCAATAACTTTGTGAAAAATGCATATTTTCTCATGATTCAAAGTTCATGTAAAAGAGGAATTCTGCAGCTATCATACCCTGTAAATTGAGTCACGCTTGTCTCTTTTGGCCATATCGGAACACGGGTCAAACTTTCTGCTCCCGGGCAATTTTGACCTCGCCAGGAATTTGTTCCTATTTTTTTGTATTGTACTAATTTACTCAAAATTTTCTTGATTATGGGTCCTCATAAGGTCCTTTGTCATCCCTGAAATTGGTATACCCCAATTTTTTTTAATTTTCATTTAATCGTTGTTTATTGAATCCCAAATTTTTGCTGTTTTTGGAGCGCGGGGAAATTTTGTGAACAACCATCAATTAAAAATTTATACATGATCCGATTGGTCCCTATGATACATCATTTGAAAGCTAAGAATGTCTACTTTCCGATTGTGCAATTACTTTTTTTGACGAAGTCATCCATTTTTCAATAAAATTAAAAAACGCGGGCTCAAAGAAAAAACGCACTTTTTTTTGGTGGTTTTTTTCTCCCTGCTCTTCATTTCCAACATTTTAACACCTTAACTAGTGTAACGAGGGAATTCCCACCTGTAACATGTCTATCGACCTGTTTCGATTTAAACGAAATAATTTCAATTTTACCGCTTGCCGTCATAGTAACCACTTCCAATTTAGTTCTGTGATCTAAATTTCTCTGGAGGCGAATTCTCGGGCCAGGGAAGATCGCTCCCCAAGAGAACACATTTTTTGTCTTTATTTCACTTTGATAGTCTGTCTCTTCAGTGACAAGGACAAAACATCTCTTCTCTCGTGGAACGCTGTTCCCTGGCCCGAGAATCGGCACCCTGATCGTTGATCGTTACGACAATTGACATATGATGTCAACGCTCGATTCTCATTCTCGATTTTCCTTCTTTTCGTTACCGACCCTTGAGCAGCAAGGACGTATCTTCATATCGTCTCTTTTAATTTTTTAATTGTTTTACCTTGAATTGCTGTGGTAAAAGTCCAAAATTATAATTTATATTTATCTAGCTTTTTCTAAAGTAGTGGCTGATATAATTTTGTTGTGCATTTCTTATTTTTTTACAGAAATAGACGAATATACACATACCACGTGGTCAACTACATTTCTTTTATACTTGTACATTACTTTTAAACTTAATCTTTTATCGTAAATAGCTGTTACATTTTTTAATGCAAACATTTGCTAGATTCTCTTTGGTAGAATACCTAATTTTCAAAGAGAGATAACTTTTGCATTTTAACCTTTTCAAATATTCTGCCAGTGCCGACTTCACATTTCATTAAACATTTTATTCTTTTAGAAATGGTTTATTCATAACTTTTTAATTAATATTTAATTAATATTTCAAGGTCATTAGTACTTTTTTAATTTGGCTGATAATTTTTACTGTTTCAAATGGGACATATATGTTGGAAAGCTTTCAGTAAATTTAAATTTCATGATTTCAAACAACTGCCTTCCTTCTTTTTACCTGAAAAGTTAAACCAACATTATGTGCCCCATTACATTCAAGTTCCTACATATCCCTAATCCACCTGAACTTCTAGGTAACCACAGCTGCCAGGTTACCCCTGCAAGTTTACCACTGCCAGGATACCCCTGTCAGGTTACCGTTACTGCCAGGTTACTGTTTACTGCCAGGTTACCGTTTACTGCCAGTTTACCACTGCCAGGTTACTGTTTACTGCCAAGTTTCCGTTTCTGCTAGGATACTGCCAGGTTACCGTTAGATTATACTTCAACTTCCAGACATCTCTACTTCAACTTCCAGACATCTCTACTTCAACTTCAAGACATTTCTTCTACTTCCACTCCGACAAGCTAAGTACCTTTAAAGAAGTACAGGTTTTTTTACCTTTTTACATTTTCACCTTTCTTTATTGGCAGAATAAATTTAATATTTGAACTTCTTTTTTTAATTTCTTCTATACCCGGCTGTAAGAGCTGTAGGGACCGTGTCCGGGTTTATAGTCTGAGAGCTAGTAACACGTGTTTCATGAAGTGTTTGAGCACCTTGAAATTTTGTGATATAGTATCGAATGGATAGCTGAGCAGGTAAGCAAGTGTTGGCAAGCCCTATCTGGGGACACCAGGTACTGCGCATAGGAGAAAGGTATAAAAAAATTTGGCCCAAAAAAAGTGTTTGATTCAGAGGCCAACAAACAGAAATCTAAATTTCAAACCATATAAAATATATAATTAAAAAGGCAGACACTTTTGAGGGGGTTAACATATAATAAAAACACCCTCAAGTTTTTTTTTATACAAAATGAAGTGTTTGATTCACGCTGCCATTTTAACAGCATCTTAATTTCATATAATAAAAATTCATTACAAAAAGGCAGACACTTCTGTCGGTGTTTAATTATCGAAAAACATGAAAATAAATATTAATTTTAATAGAAAGAGATAGGCAGCGCATAGTCGTGGATGTAAGCGGAGCACGTGTTTTTGTGATTTCTTTCAATGCGTGTATATGTCGGCGTCAATTAGTGAAATCCGTCATTCTCTGAAATGCCT
>CAJUYI010000356.1:79757-114753 GCA_910591695.1 Galerucella pusilla
ATTATTATTATTATTATTATTATTATTATTATTATTATTATTATTATTATCATTCCAAGTATGCACTTGCTCAGCACTTGCTGGTAATGTTCACCTATCCCGAGCGTGTGTAAACGCAAATGGGATTCGGCTCGGAAGTCACATATTTGGAAGTTTACGGACAGTGTGACAGGTATTTAGAATGGCAACCTTCTGTAGATCGATGTACCTATGTATTTTTGTGAAGACCTAGTTTGGTAAGGCTGTCCTGTAGAGTTTTGGGAATCAGTCCCGTAGATGAAACGATGATCGGTACCACCTCTATTTTCTCTGCATGCCACATCTGTCTTACCTCAATGGCGTAGGTGTTAATTGCTTTTGCTAGATTTCCTGCGTTCAACTGGGATTTCAATAAAGTAGTTACCTTTTGAGTGAACTGGCTCCTAATTTTGATTTTTGCTTGCTTTTGGTCTAATAGCTTAGCTTGCTGAAATCCTAGGTATTTGTAGGTCTCGTCATTTTGCATGGCAGTTATAATATTCCCATTGGGTAGTACCACATCTCCGTTAACGATTTGACCCTTCTCGATATTTAAGGTTTTGCACTTGTCTAATCCAAAATTAAATTTAAAAATGTATAGCTAGTACAGCTGTACAAGAACACGTGACCAACAGCCAATGAGAGCGCAGAGAAAGACCGTAGCTAGGCCGGTAATCGGTGCTCTCGCTCACATCCACGACTATGCGCTGCCTATCTCTTTCTATTAAAATTAATATTTATTTTCATGTTTTTCGATAATTAAACCCCAACAGAAGTGTCTGCCTTTTTGTAAATAATTTTTATTATATGAAATTAAGACGCTGTTAAAATGGCAGCGTGAATCAAACACTTGAGGGTGTTTTTATTATATGTTAACCCTCTCAAAAGTGTCTGCCTTTTTAATTATATATTTTATATGCTTTGAAATTTAGATTACTGTTTGTTGGCCTCTGAATCAAACACTTTTTTTGGGCTAAATTTTTTTATACCTTTCTCCTATGCGCAGTACCTGGTGTCCCCAGGTAGGGCTTGCCAACACTTGCTTACCTGCTCAGCTATCCATTCGATACTCTATCACAAAATTTCAAGGTGCATCAAACACTTCATGAAACACGTGTTACTAGCTCTTGGACTATTATGTTTGTTTGTAACTTTTTTATTTTTTTTTAACTTTAACTTTTTAATTAAATTCTACAAGGTGTTTCTACCTTTTTCACCTTAGTTTCTTTTTTTCTTAAACTTAAATTATCTTTTTTTGTCGACGTCTAAAAAGGTAGTGGCGCCCTTAAGTTCTTATAGTCTGTCAACCCTCTGGCATACCTAGTGTGGCATCAACATGGAGTCGATCCACCCTTGAGAGAGTCTCTAGCCGGGATCTGTCTCTGAAGGAGAGAACCAGTGTTACACACCTTTCCATCGTTGTATATAAGTCATACCTTTGATACCCCGGGGAAAACCAGTATATCTAAATGTATACGCTATAATTTATTACTTTCGTTCCTCCGTCGTTCGCCGCGCGTATGCTCTACGTGGCGCTCGTGTCGTCTGCTACAAACCATGCGGCCACTTTCGGAGGCATAATTGTGTTTGTTTTCTGTCATTAT
Source organism: Galerucella pusilla (assembly GCA_910591695.1). Lineage (NCBI taxonomy): Eukaryota > Metazoa > Arthropoda > Insecta > Coleoptera > Chrysomelidae > Galerucella > Galerucella pusilla. Next base: position 81,380 of record CAJUYI010000356.1, read on the forward strand.
TTTAATAAATATTATTGTCAATTATAGAGAGAAAAGTCATAAAAGTGAAGAATATTGAATAAATATTGACGTTTTTCGAATAAAAAGACAGCGATATTATGTTATCCCAAGAGGTAGAATTAGAGGAAACTGTAGAGTAGACTCAGAAGAAGTTGTTGACGGGATAGAGCTAGAGGAAGCTCTAGACCCAGAAGAAGTTCTTGACCAAGAATCAGATGATGACTGGTGACGAACAGATTTATGTCATAATTGCAATGTATTTTTATATACTTTTTTCATCAATTCACGGACAACCCGTGAATCTCTTGTACTTTTGTTAAAAATTTTCTCTGTAATATTTCAGTCTATAATGTATTATTTTTGTATCATTATATTGGGTTCTCCCGTTGATAAATAAATAAATAAATAAAAAGAATATATATATTTTTCTATAATAAATGAAACATGAAGAACGTTTAAAACGTTATTCCAAAAACCTCAATCAGTCTGGTTGCAAAAAAATTTGCAAATATTTGCGGAGAATCTGCAAGAAATTGTTGCTGAGTATTATGGGTAAATATTCTTCACTCTTGAGGCATTTTCAGTTTTCCTAACCAAAAACCTAATGAACTTCAGTATTTTGCCACATGTGCAAAGCTGATTGTTGCTAGATTCAGGTCCACTGGTGAGGTCCATCTCGCTAGAATTAATCTTATAGCCCGTTTTCCCAATAAGTATATCTTGAGGCCTCATCTGAGAGGAAAACAAGACCCCCGGAAACATAAATATCCATCAAAAGTGTCTGATTACAGGGTTTCTCATTTATGGCACCGAGGATTTTCCCAATCTGTGAAATGTGGTGGCGACATCTACAATTGGTTTCCACAATCCAAAACATTGAAAATAATGGATTTCCAACACCCCCCAGCTCAAATTTTGTACAAAACTTGCCTATTTCACAAGCCTCAAAATTTCCGGTTTTTCAACCCGATTTTTTTGCAGAAAATATTAATGTTGCGAAGAAAATCATAAGTATCATTTTTGTAGAAAATTGGCTGAACTTCAATTTTTATCCGAACCGAAAATCTCTAACTGCCATATTTTAGGAGATATTAGCTGAAAACCTATTTCCCTGGTCTTTTGGGGCCATTTTCTCCGCCCTCGCACGCGTTTTCATGCAGAACTTTGTCTCATATTTAATGAGGTACCAAATGCAACTTCCAACCGAAAGATGAAGACAGGGCGTCATTAATGTCAACTTTGCCTTTTTTTCCTCCTTCATTTACTGGACTATAGGTATTTGAAGCAAGCCAAACCAAAGCTACTTAAACCTGGCAATTAATATTCCCTACTACCATTCCAAAGAAAACTGCGATTGGTATTTATTCTTCCAGGAAATCATCTTACAATAGATTACTGTATAATTGATAAAGGCAGTGATTGACATACAATGAATAACCCTGTCTAGCGAAATAAATCAAACTCTTGTTACAGTGAAACTAAAATCTACGCAAATTTGTCGTTATTGTTTTTTAAACAAGTGGTTGCATATTATTGATACGTAATACACCAAAAGACAGAACAAACTTACGGGTACCTATGGAAAAATAAAACAACATCAAGATGCTACAAAATTAAAACAAACACTAACTAGGCCAATAAGCAGACGATAAAAATTTCTTAAAGATGTAGTTTTATGAAGTATATGAAGAAAATAAGAGAGAGTTGGACCAATTATTAAGATTAACATTTTTAATGGAAAGCAAAGTAGATTGAGTTCAAAAAATTATTGTGTACCAGATAGGTGGAATAACATCAAGAAACGCTTAACGGAAAAGAACTTACTTAATATTGATACATATTATATAATAAACTACCACTACACCAACACTAACACATTACGCTTTTCCACGCGCGTTTAGATAATCAAGTAGTTATTTTCTTTAGATACTACCAGTATGAAGAAGAAGCGCGTGAGAAAGTGTTAAGTGTAATTATGGGTGTAGTGGTAGTGTAAACAGTGCTTAGAGTCTAGTAACGACCGAATTTCCAGCCTGGAGAAGAATTTACACATTGCACCTTCAAAAAAGGGCGGAAACAATTTATTATTCCATTTTTGCGAAAATCTCGTACACATATTCAAACCAAACTAATGCCAGGTCGTTTAAATTATTATTTACTCTTTAATTTCTTTTATTCAAGTGAGATATTGACGTAACAATCAAATAACTTCCCTTTTCCTATTTTTTGGAGTGAAAACTTTAGACGCACTAAGCGATTTTTAGTTAGGGTTAAGCTTATATTATTGGTTTGCTTCACTGTCGCGACCGATTTACCAGACAGCACCGTATATTCCTAGAATATCCTGCAAACATTCCAAAGTATATCAGAATATTCCGAATGCCCTTGGTATATTCATAGAATATGATGAATATTTTCATACATTCAATTTTTACATATTCAGTGGATATCCCTGAGGTTGCAGTACTACTACTACTACTATAGAATGTGCAGGCGAGCCTTGACCTAGCCAAACTAAAGTCACGGTTCCGGCACTGAGGCCACTGGCGGGCCCATTGTGCCATTCCTGCTACCTAGTCATCCATGAAGCCGAGCCTTCAATAAAGGCCACAACCTTTTTCAGTGAATGCCTGCTCGTGTCTCCAGGAGCCATGACAGTGACTCCGAAGATTCGCCTGCGTAATACAGCCCAGTGTGGACACTCTAAGAGAACATGAACTGACGTTTCATCAGTCATGCCGCAACCCCTACATAGGGAACTTTCCTCTACTCCTAGATTGTAGAGGTGCTTCCTCATACAGCAGTGCCCTGTTAGGAATCCTGCTATCTTCCTCAACCTACTCCCTGGTAGTTCAATAGCTGCCCCAGCGTGTCCATCAGTCCATCCCTTCAGTAGGAGTTTGGATTGTCTAGGACCCTGCAGAGCATTCCAATGAGCGAGATGCTGGTTCCTCAGCCACTTCCTTGTCTCCTTGTTTGTTTTGTTAGGCTGAGGGTTGGGCCCGGGCCGCAGAAAGGAGCTGCCGCCCCTTCCGCAGCCAGTGCATCCGCCATTTCGTTGCCTTCAAAACCAGAGTGGGCCGGAATCCATTCTAGCCGCACTGCGTTCTGACTTGCAAGATCAGCAAGTCGTTCTTGACATTCGTCAGCAAGTCCCGAGTTGATGGTATATCCACTCAGGGCTTTAATTGCTGCCTGACTGTCGGTGTATATGGTTATGCGTCGATCCACATAACCTCTGTCTAGGTTTATCTGCGCACATTCCAAGATAGCGTATATCTCGGCCTGATATGCAGATACACCATCAGATTTGTGTCCTTGGGTTCCTAGAGTAAATTCCAGCCCCTGCTCTGTCACCAGAGCATGAGCCATCTGTGAACCAGACAGTCCCATGATTCGTCTCTTTATCCCAGGATTCTCTGTCCCGGTTGCAGTAAGGTGAACATTTCGTGGCTGGACTGGCAGCAGCTATGCTATCCAGGTCCTATGTCCATTGAAGGAGATGGCTAAAGCCAGACAGAAACGCTGAAGGGGTGCAACCAAAGAGAGAGTGTAGGAATGGATGGGTGAGGAAATGGAGAGAAGGTGGAATGAGTATAAGAGCGCGCTAAAGGGAGCAATTGGGAGTGGGAGAGATTTGGTGGACCGGAAACTCGGGGAGGTGAACTACTTTTTGACGCAGGCACTGGACATGGGTCGAGAGTGGATTACCTCCACAAGATTGGAAAAAGATAGACTGGAGTGTCCGAGAAGTGTGAAGTGTGGATGATGACGTGAGACATGTGTTTAGGTGCTGGAAAAACGAGGGAGTTTTGAGGAATTTGGAAAATAAACTAGGGGAGATTGTGTGTTGAGAAAACAAGGTGGAGATAATGTGGAAGGGAGAGGAGGAATGGATGGAGATGAGTGGCGGAATGGAGAGCATAATTAGGGAAAGAAAAGGACTCAATATGGCATGTGAGAGGTAGGAGTGATGGAGGGGAGCAGATGACGGAGTGTGTGTGAGGGACCATCGGATGCCTTGAAGTATGCTAGGGTAGTGATTCCGAGGCGGGAGTAAGGGCGAGTTTGAGGTGGGTTTGTTTGGTCGGCATTCCCCTTGGTGATGAATCCAGCACTGTCTGGGTACTGGTTAAAACCCATTCGAACGTGAGTTTCCCATCTCGGCTCGGAAAAAAGCTCATTCAGATCTGTCATTTTATTATATTCATATTTTCGAAATTGAATATCATTAGAATATTCATAGAATATTTAAGGGGAATCTATCGGCAGCGATTTGACAAAATATCGAAGTATTTTGAGGTAATGGATGTATTGAAAATTAAGAAAAAAAATATATCATGTAGATTAATGTTGAACTTAGAGTTTAAGCAAAGTTTTGAGGCTTTGTAAAGAATTAAATATGGATTAAATGGAAAAACTAATTGATAAGAAGTCTAATTTGAAGCTTCATGAATACTATATAAAAATCTCAGAATCCTCAAATTACTTATGACCGTACAATTCCTTATTGAAATTCGGTTGCTACCACTAAAATATCGGATAAAAATCTATCTCTTGCCTTTCTATCCTTCTATGACTGACATTGTGAGGACATAGGGAAACAACAAAATATACAAAGTATAATTGTGCAAAGTCGAATTCGGTAGATGCCCCTTAAGAATGTCCATATATAGTATATTCATACATATAATGTGAAAATATTCTTGTCTTTTAATAAATTCATTGAAAATTTCTCAGAAAATAAACATTCCATATTATTCTTTCATCTACATTTTGCATTATTATATTTATATTCTCGGAATAGGCATAGAATATTCAAAGAGTATAAAATTTTGGAAAATGTCTATAGTACATTCATAGAATGGGACGAATATTCTTATTCCGTTCAACATATTCAATGAATATTTTTTGAGGACTGCAATGAAATATTATTCAATTTCCAAGCAGAATATTTTTTTTATACAGAGAATGTTCTATTACAGTATAATTTTTTCCTCTTGAATCACTTTATAGTATTTTTTTTTATTGGTGAACCATTTTACCTATTTAAAGCACGCCTCAGCGTGTTTAAATCGAATTTTTCAGCACGCGCGTGTATTAAAGTTACCGTGGCAACATCAACAACTCGAGAAACGAAGTCTTAATCTATGGTCTAAATCATGTCTAAATGACAATTTTTCCATCATTGATCTGACAGGAGTAGTTTCTAACGTCAAAGCTTTCATTCGAACAATATTTAACTATGTCAAATTTATGAATTAAAATGTAAAGTGCCGTTGGTATTGTTTGAAATATTAATATTTCGATTTTCCAAATCTTAGGAAATGGTATTTAAATTAATACTATTGACATTCACAGAACTCAATAACGTTGAACTTCCATCAAAATACAAAATAGTTTATGATTTTCTCATTTCAATGACAACGTTAGGTATATATCATATACATCACGAATTCAACCATTTGACATTTAGTTCTCTATTACATTCATGATTTCCATTTCTTGTTGTTGTAGTAGTTATCGACCAGTATTTATAATTTCAAAGTGCACCAATAAAAAAAAATAGCGTAAAGTATTCGTGGATAACTGGTCTTTAAAACACTTGCTCTATTTCGAGCTTCGCTGTTGTGCTCGAAAAATCGCGCGTGTTTTAAAGACCTTAATATCCACTTATACTTTAATATACTATTATTCATTTATAAAATAAACTACTTAAGCTAAGGCTACCTAGCTAAGGCTACCTACTTGGAATATTTCAGAAATATCCAGGAATATTATAAACATCAATTCAATAAAGAATCCAAAATGAATGTGAATATTTTAGATTTTCCCACAAGTGATATCCTAAGAATAAGCATGGTATATTGAAAACATTCATTAACATACAAAGTATAATAACGAACATACCAAGGATACTCTCAATATACCCGGATTATTACTGGCTATGCTTCATATACAGGAATACTCTTCTGGGATATACTGAAGATATTTAGGATATTTCCATTCGTCGATTCAAAGAATATTTCTAGTACAGGGAATGAAGCATTTCACCTGGCAATTTTTTCGTCCAGCATAGATTGACTTGAAATTTTAACAGAGAAGATAGGTGATAGCCCAAGGATCATATCTATATCGAACTGAAGGGCGCTAAAGCTTTGGGGGTGGTTGCCACCCCATCTCGGGGGTGAACATTTTTTATTACATTTTAACCACAGGAATCGATTGAAAAAGTGATTCTAAGCCAAAAATGTTCCATACATTTTTTTTGTAAAATCAATATTCTCTAAGTTATTCGCGATTGAAAGTAACGCTTTTTAGAGGAAAAAATCGACGTTTTTGATATGTTTTTCGCGGATAGCTCGAAAACTATGCATTTTATCAAAAAAAATTGTAGCTTTTAAAAAAAAGCAAGTAAAACCTTTTTTATAATTTTTCTAAAACCAATAGGAACCGAGATATGGCTCATCAATGATTCTCTTTTTTCCCAAATGCAAAATGTGATAGATTCAAAGTCAAATACCAGGAAAATGATGCATTTTTCGTCGAAAACTCATAGAATCTTTTTCAAAGAGCATAATTAGCCTTTTTTTTAAAAAAAAGGTCTATAGCATCAAAATTGAGTGAATTATGACAAAAATAATGTCAGTACTGAATTTTTTATACAAAAAAATCGGTGAAAACAACCCCGTAACTACTCCCCTAATTAAAATTGATCTTTACCCTGGTGCAATTCTCTTTGTACATGTATGGTTAATAGGTCTAAGAAGTTTGACCAATTTAAAAATCATAGTTTTCGAAAATTATGGCTTAAAGTAAAAAGTTTTTTTCCATAATTTTGTATTTTTACCCTTTCTTTCAAAATAACTCCGAAAATATTAGAGGTACAAGCAAAGTTAAAAAACGAAATTGTAGCTTTTTTATGACAAAAATTTTCCTGTGGGTAGATTTTTTGTACAGTTAATATTTGACGAGATATAGCCGTTTAAAACGTCTATTTACGCACGAGCACCACCTTTTTGAGCCCTATAAACTCACCTCATTTAAAAACTAAAGGGTCTAAAGAGAATTAACTTACAGATCCTTGTAGTTCTTGAAAAACCCTACGAAATCGTTTTTGAATAAACTTTTTATCATCAAAAATGAAGAAAATACGTTAAAAAAACCAATCGATTTTTTTTTAGAAAAATTCCAATAGTGTAGTATAGTTGTATAGTACACTTGGAAGCATAATAATGTACAAAAAGTATAAAATTGTATTTTGAAATGTAACAAATTCATCATTTTACTAATTTAAACCAATTTTCACCTATCTTAAGGTTTATAATGCTATTTTTTAATTTTTGACATTTAGGGGTAGTTTTCACCCCTAAGAAACAATCAGGGTTCGTCGGCATGACATGATATATAAAGCAGAGGGTGAGTTAAGCCTAATCCCAAATTTTTATGCAAATCAATCAGAGGCGAAATCATTTTTTAAGGATTCGTGATTTTTTTTACATTAAGCTGTAACAGGGGCTGCTTTTTAAGGGTTGAAATATGATAAAATTGTATTCCAAAGCTCCAAACAATCATTTTTCAATTTATCCAAACCAAATCCTACCCATTTTCAGGTTTATAATGTTATTTCATGATTTTTGACAAATAAGGGTAGTTTTCACCCCTAAAAACCGTTTAGCGCCCTTCGGTTCGATATAGATTTTGAACCTTCGGTTATCACCTACCTCCTGTTGAAATTTCAAGTCAATCCATGCTGGACGAAAAAATTGCGAGGTTTTACCTTTTTTTGAGCTTCATTCCCTGTACTATTCATAATGAATATAGGTACATAATCTGTTTGTTCAGAATGTATTCCAATCTACCCCCGTGACTATTCCTGGATTATACATAAATTATATAATGTTGTCTGAGATGCTTCGCCTTCACTACATCATATGTGCGGGCTAGAATATTTTTTGTTAGGAAGCGAGAAAAGTTTAATGAAGGGTTAATTCATTCGTGGAAATTTATTTTTATCAACTGCTCACGATGAAATCTTTATATGGTATGCATCTTGTGAAATATCTGTAGAAAATCCCATTTACCATCAGCGTACGGATAAATTTTCAAACAGGGCTCATTTATTAACAAAAATTTCGATTTACCATAGGCGCATCACAAAATTTTTAAAAGGTATTCATTCATTTACAAAAATTTGCATATGAATGAACGTATGATGATATTGTCATAGGAAGTTTAATTTATTGGTGGAAAGTTCTATATCGTAGGCGCTCCAAACAATTTTTGAAAGGGGTTTATTCATTTGTTTATCAACTTTTGCACATACTTTTTTCTTAAAATGTTGTCCTCTTTTGAGCTCAATCTACATTGTTTAATACGAATATGAACTTAAATTTCAATATTATTTGAAAATATGATATATTTAAACATACCTGGCCTTGTCCCAACGCCCATTGTCCTACCCCTTTTGCTACAGACGTTACCGTTTTACCCACTAAAACCAAAATCTCTTGAACTTCTTCCAAATTTGGTTTTATTCCCACTTTTGGAATGAGAAGGATGGAATTTAATTTGAAAACTGGAGTCCTTCCACTTTTATCTACACAAATGAAAATATAATAGTCCAAGGGTTGGCAACGTGGCAAAAAAATTGCTAAACTTTGATATAATGTTCCCTACACCGTTCGTCTGGTACTTGGGATTTGTTGCATTTACCTTTGAGCATATGGTTTGTACCTACCTATTGGAATTCCTTCCACCGAGTGTAAAGCTCGCTTAACAGTTCTTTTTGCAATGTATTGTAGCAGCACTTTGACCTTGTACAATTATTGCAATATGCCATTGTCGATGTCATATGCGTCTTTGGTCTGGTGGACAAATAAACAAAGACGACATAAAAAATATGCAATGATGAGACTAAGCAAGGTGCGAAGACTTGCTTGTTTTCAGTATTGCAGGGTGCATAAGAAGCACGCCAACGGCAGCACTAGAAGCCTTATTTGGCCTTTTAGTCCAGTAACTGAAGACCTGAAAATAGGCAAACCCATCAATATATTTGTCCAATAATTTTTTTTGGTTGATTTGTAGGTCTTGACAGGTACTTCAAAGGGAGAAAAAGTTCTCCAAGATTGCCCCTTAGCTAAGGGCCCAAAATGGCCCCTAAAGTCCCAAAAAACGGTTTTCCGCCATTATCTCCCGAAATACGCAAGTGAGACAATTTTTGTTTGAATAAAAAATGAACGTCGTTGAATTATCTACAAAAATGATCCTCAACATTTTTTTCGCAATACGAATATTTTTTGCGAAAATAGCCTTTGAAAAAATTTTTACACCGAATATTTTTGGTGGTTTCTCACTAAATTTCTGCTCGAGGGCCTCGGAAATACATAGATTTTCACCTGTTAGACTTTGGAGACCAATTGTAGATGGCGCCAGCGGTATACCTGCACTCGCTAAATTGTGGTGTAAGTATACACATGAAAATCCGGACACCAATCGTTTTTTCGGCAATTATTGGCGTATTTCACACGATTTTTGTGTCACAGCAACACTGCAGTCAATGTTCAGTGTAATTTCACAAGGATATGAGTCGCAAATTTACTAGCAAATTGCAAAATCTTATGTGGCAGTCTTGAGTGACGGCGTTTTGGCTACTAGTAAGTCAATACCTATAGAAGCTGATAATAATATTTTTTTGATAAATATTTTTTGCATTTTTTTCATTTTTTGCAAACTTTCCGCAAACTTCAGAAGGAACAGTATAAGTGCAGGATTTCAGAAAAAACAAGGAATTTTTAAACAAATACCATTCATTTATTCTTATAAAAATTAGGTTGAAAATACAAAATACATAGAAAAATTCAGAGTAGGGTAAAGGCACCAGTGAATGCCAGAAACCAGTAAATGCCAGTTTTTTCAAAAATCCGCGACAAGACGAGAGCTATAATTTTTCAACCCAAGTAACATGCTTTTTTATGCTGGAAAACGAAGCTCTTGAACTTCAAATATGAAATTGGAACGCGTTATTTCATGACGAGAATCGCTGATTTTGAGTGGCATTCACTGGCATTAAGGTGGCATTCATTGGTGCTGTTACTCCATGTTAAACCAATTCATGTCTTCAGATTCATCCTCTGCATCATCAGCGTAATTCTCGTCGCCTATTACCTCTTGCTCTACTTCTTCCTCTTTCCCTCTTGTCCCTATCCCTTGTTCTTCCAGCTCTATTTCTATCTCATCATCTTCCAACCCTCCAGTTTCTCTTTCCACCCATGTTTCTTCCACCTCCCCTTCAAGCCCATGTGGTTCTCCTTCCACCTCTAATTCTTCCGGGAATATACCTTCATTTTTCTCATAATTTAAATAATGTGTCAACTGACATGAACCACAGATGGAGGAGTATATTAAAAAAATTAACAGCGGAGAACAAAAAGCATTTAAAAAAAGGCCGGCTTTCACCCGTGTAACCAATTTTCCCGGTCCCTGGAAAATGAGTGCATTATTGGTTCAGAGAGTAGACATAGTAAGCTTTCAAATGGTGTGCATTCAATAATTGAACATTAGTTCTTTATTTCCGCTTATTTACAAGATTTGTGAGAACTCCGAAAACGACTGAAAAATGCAAATAAATAAATAAACTTTTTATTGAAACGCCACAAAGATACTGGAAAAAAAAATAGGAATATTCAGGACCTTCCCAGATCCCATTTGAAAAAACAAGGGATAATAAACCATTTAAAACAAATAAAATGTCAATGATTTAATGGAAGAGGCCAAAATATTGGAGGAAAATAATATTGGCCACTTTTTGCATTTTCCTCGACGGGCGAGAACGGAGTTTAAGGTACACATATTGATACCTACGGATATTCCCATTACAATGAACTTTAAATAATGGGAAAATATTAATTTTTGACCGAGTTCTGGGAGAATTTGTCCGCCGGTTTACAAGTTAATTTTATAGACGGTAGCATTTCTACAGGTAGTACAGCCGCGTAAGCGAGGGGACGTTTGGATGCGATTATCTCGAAAACTATTGAATTCTCGAAAAAAATGATAAGGACCATTTTTGTAGATAATTTAACGACCTTCACCTACCCGATCAAAAATTGTCCAAATTGCATATTTCGGGAGATAATGGCGGGAAACCGTTTTTTTGGGGGCGTTAGGGGCCATTTTGGGCCCTTAGCCAAGGGGCAATCTTGGAGAACTTTTTCTTCCTTTGAAGTACCTGTCAAGACCTACAAATCAAGCCAAAAAAAATTATTGTACAAATATATTGATAGGTTTTCCCCTTCAGTTACTGGACTATTTCTAAAGTTGTGGATGATAAATACCATTAAATATTCCTGCAACAGTTTTCCACGAAGACTACAGATATTGAGGGCTGCGATTATGCACCATGAATATGTAGATCAACTTACTACTTCTTAGACTATCAACTTTTTTGAAGGGGTAATACAACATCGATTATTGAGATAAAAAAGACAGTATAATTGCAGTGCACAGTTGTGAATAAGCCATAAACTTACATTCCATGGAAAATCTCTTTCTCAATGTATCCAAAGAGCTTCTAGTGACTTTAACAAGAACATCGATTATTTTTCTACTATAGTATCTTCTCATCTCTCCCAAAGCTCCCTTCACTATATCTTGTACCGATTTAATCACGTTCCCTCCTATAAGAATGTGAGGCTTTTCGAAACATTCCCATACCAAAGACCAATCGGATTGTTGTTGTGTCGACGCATTGGTTACTTCGGTATTTTTTTCTTCGTCTGAAAATACTAAGATCAGAATCCATTTTCATCGATCGACAGTGTGAATTTAAAGACATTCGAATATGGCGAGTGAAGTGTTGCAAAAGTAATTGGTATAAGTAAGTAACAACAACAACAATGAAATCCTCAGGTGGAGCAAAAAATTTCACGCTATAATACAGGACTGCGAAAAAAAATCGCACCAAGGAAAAGCATGGATAGGTATAAAAGGAGTTTCAAAATGCATGTGAAACAGGTATAAAATTAAGATAGGTGTTATGCCATTTGCACATACAGATTGTTTTTAAATAATGACTTACAACGTTTGCATGTAGATTCCTCTCGTAAAATTGGACAAAATGATATAAGGATTAAAGGGTCCAGCACATTTACTCCCCGGAAAACAGGGTGTTGAAGTTTTGAAAACTTGAATGTTTTAATTCGATAAGTTTGAAATGGATGGATAAATTGATTTGACATTAATTTGGCAGGTTGTTTTCAAATGTAAAAAAGCATGTTTTGATGGGAAAATATTTTCCAATTTTCGATCCAGTGGTGTAGTTTTGGAAAAATATGTTAGGTACCTTTCCCCTCCCATTTTTACGCCACTGGTATTTGAAGCAATTTTCATTCAATTTTGTATTCCCCAATGGTTTTCACGTGAAAAACGAAAAGCCTTCGCATATCAAGAAATTTATAGTTTTCTAGATATTTAATGATTCAATGAAATTTGCAAGATCACTTTTTAATAATTAATTGAAAAAAAAGTTTTTCTTGTATCATTTCCAATATCTACCAAGTATTTATGGTTGGAATATGTAACAGGAATTAATTTATGGAACAGCAATGCATCTAAAACATTCGGAGAAGATTGTTGAAAATATTTGTCCGAACTTGTGATTTTATTAAAAAAAAGATAGAAAGAATCCATGCAGCTACAGCAATTATTTCCGGCAATCGCCAGTCTTTTCAAGGTATGCGATTTTCGATGAGAAAACGTAGCAAATTATGTATACATGTAAATGGACAAAATTTTGAACATCTCTTGTAATTTGTTGGCTGCTTAATTCTTTTATTAATAAAATCACAAGTTTGGACAAATATTACAAATGTTTTCAACAAACTTCTCCGAATGTTTTAGATGCATTGCTGTTTCATAAATTAGTTCCTGTTACATTCTCCAACCATAAGTACCTACTTGGTAGTTATTGAAAAAAATACAAGAAATATTTTTTTAAATTCATGATTAAAAATTGATTTTGCAAACTTCATTAAATATCTTAATAAATAACTCAATAAATAACAAATATGAAGTTATCGCCGCCATCTTTGATATCGAAGGAGCTTTTGACAGAATTAGTCGTCAAGCCATAATCTCTAAACTAAATCAATACCACATTAACGGAAATATATTTTATTTTATACAAAATTTTCTAGCTCAAAGATCCTTTAGGGTTTCTGTAAACACACATTTCATCTTTGTACACCCAGACCGATGGTGTTCCTCAAGGATCAGTTTTAAGCCCAACTCTATTTAACCTAGCAATAAGTGATCTGTGCCATAACTTACCTTCTCCTACCAAATATGTAGTTTACGCTGACGACTCAATACTATACTGTCATGGTCGTTCAGCAACCACTAGCTCCAAAATTCTATAATCCGCGGTGAACCTTTTACTCGCGCGGACACGCTCTATAGGACTAACCTTATCTTCAACAAAATCAAAAACCATTAAATTTGGCAGGCGACCTCAATCCCCTATCTCCCACATATTTATTAATGATTCCCCCCTTCCTGTGGTTAATTACTGCAAAATACTAGGTATGACATTTGATTCTCGCCTCTCTTGGAAACAGCATATTCTTGAAACAAAAGATATCTGTTACAAACGATTAAATATAATTAAAACACTGTCTCATTATCACTGGGGTGCGGACGAGAAATCCCTATTGAAAATTTATAAAGCACTAATTCGTTCCAAATTAGATTATGGCTGCATCGTTTACATGTCAGCATCTAAGACAAACTTAGGATCCCTGAATGCTATTCATAACACGGCCCTGCGACTTTGCTTAGGCGCTTTCCGTAGCAGCCCATCTGAAAGTCTCTACTGCGAAGCTGATGAACCCCCACTATGGATTAGACGACAATATCTGCTTCTATCCTACGCAGCCTCAGTCTCTTCAAACCCTCTCAATCCTATCTATTCTCTGTTCACATCAACTTCCAACCCTCTTAATAACTCTTCACCAATAGTTAAACCTATCGCTTCTACTCTAGCTTCATTAACAAATAACATAAACCTCTCACTCACAAACCCCTCTCCGTTTTCTCCAACCCCTTCCTGGATCATGCACCCTCCTCAGGTCAATACTTATTTATCCAAATTTAATGAACATGAAACACCTAAAAATCTCATGATCAAATCATTTCATGAAATCATCCATAACAATCATTACGACTTAGTATTATACTCCGACGCTTCCAAAAGTGATACAGGAGTTGGCTGCTCAGTGACCACAGCAAAAAATCTCATCAGCACTTCCCTAATCCCTTCTTTGTGCAGTGTGCATACTGGAGAATTGTACAGTATTCTACAAGCTTTTAAGCACATCAACCATCCCAATAAAAAAGTTGCCATCTGTACAGACTCTCTAGCGTCTATCCTATCTATCCAAGAATTATTTACTGAACATCCCATTGTCCAAGAAATCCATCATTCTTATCACCATATCTATTCCCTAAACACCACAGTCACCATTATATGGATACCCTCACACATCGGTATACCTGGAAATGAACTGGCCGATCAGCATGCCAAATCAGCTTCAACTACTGCCACAATTACTGCTCATATCCAAATTTGCAAGGATATTAAGGCAGAAGCAAAAAGAATCGCTAGACATACGTGGCAAACTCACTGGAGCTCCACTAACACTTCACTAGTATCCATCCAGCCTATTCTCAACTCACCTCTGTTTACTGAGCCTACTGAACTCTCTAGACAAGAATTATCAATCCTTCGGAGACTTCGAATAGGCCACACCAAACTCACGCACAGCTACTTAATGACCTCAAGCAACAGACCTTCCTGTCAAAGCTGCCAGTGCCCACTTACCATTAAACACATCCTGGTTGATTGTCGCCAATTTAGCACAATAAGACGACAACATAATCTCAAATCCCAGCTGCAAGACATCCTAGGGGACCCAAACCAAATCGAGCCAACACTGAATTTCTTGAAAAATATATCACTATATCATAAACTTTAAATTATTTTTTTGTAACTATCTGTATTAATTACTGTTTTTTTGTAATCGACCTGTGCAAGTGGCCATAGTTGCCGAGCACATAAATTGAATAAAAAAAAAAATATCTTGAAAACTATTTTGATATGTAAAGGCTCTGTTGAACGCAGTCATTCTGGTTTTGTCGCTGACAAAATTGGATTTGGCCGCAAAAAAGCCGAGAACTACTCTGAACCTACCATTCCACTTGTTTTATCACAATATATTATACGAAAGCTTCGAGATGCTTTCCAGGTACTTCTCTTTATCCATCACCTGCCTGCTGCAATACTAGACTTCTGGACAAAATATTTATGATGAAAGTCAGAATTTTTGTTTGTTACCTTCAAAGGCAAATCCTTCATCGTCCAAACTACATTGCGGGTCAATATTAGCCCTTTTAACGAGCGAAAGGATTTCTTCAACAGCTTCTTCGACCATTAAACTTTTCTTTTGGAGTTCTATGGCTGCGTTTCTACAAATCGTATCTATTTTGGTGCAGAACGTTTCAATACTCCAGGATTCCTCACCGATTTCTGGTAAGGCGTATAATTGGATAATTTGCATGCTTTCTAAAACTTCTAGAACCCTGTTCACGTATATGTCATGTACTCTGTCGGTCTATAAGAAAAAAAGAAAATTTTTTTTCAAATCAGTGAGACAATCAATAGATTTTAGGCTACCTACCAATTCTTTGAAGTTGTGAATTGCCGCGTTTCCTTTATCCACAAACTGTTGCCAGTCGGGAGATACCCAGTTGAGCTTTGTCAACCCAGGTTCGATGTTGTGAGTTAATTTTATCAAATGTGGAAGAAATAAAGGTCTCACTTCTAATTTAACGCTTTTTACTGCTTTTAAAAAGTCATTGATCAAAAACTGAAATTGAAAAAATCTTCAATTTTCAAACTAATATTTTTTTATTTCTTATGGATAAACCAAGGGTGTTTCCCACTTTTCAATTTATCAATTTTTTAGGTTCAATTTACAAAAATTAAAAAGACACTGCAATGGAGTAATCTCCTGTTTTCATTTGAACACTCCAAGTGAGGAATGTCTGAATTAATGCTTCAATATTACCCATGTTATATTGTATTTTTCCCAGTGTAGCATAAGTAAACTGCTTAGTCAGAATATTCGATTTTTGTGAACTTTATTATTGCTTATATTTGATTATTAGTAGGTACTAATAATTGTTCATTTTCATTATTCAGTTCAGGAGTTTACTATCGACCTTGTAACTTATTATATATACATGAATATATATTTTTTTAAAAGTATTTTCTTTGAGTGAAAAGGTGAGTGGCGCAGTCAGTAGAATGTTAAGCGGGCGTTCGCGTGAGTAACCGCTGGTTCGATTCAACGATTTGTTAACAATGAAATTTGGGACTTTTACTATTCTGTCTATTATTTACCTGGGCGAACTACTGCTACCATTAAGCAAATTACTTTTAATTTCACGTTTGAATCTATTCAATGTAAGTACTGTTAAATAATCGGGTATCCAGTTCCAAATCCTAACTACATTAAATGAAAAGCAGCCCTCAAATAAGGCGGTTGAATGTTTAGGCATCGTTAAGCGACCAACTTGTCTCAGGTTTAGATTGTGTACGTCGGTTCTAAATCTAACTTTATTGTACAAGTACGGAGGTTTTTGTGTATGTAAAATTTTATAGTACAATACACATTCACGTACCTTGCGACGTTCTTCCAAAGTAAGCCACTGCAGTTCATTATAATAAGATGAAGTGGGTGCTCTCCTTCTTAATCCACATATAAATCTGATGCAACAGTTTTGAATACGCTGTAACCTTAGTACGTCTCTTTTTAATAATCTAGGCCCAAAAACCGCATCGCCGTAATTTAAGTGTGATAATACGAGTGATTCACATAATATCATTTTTGTTTTTTTTGTAAGCATTGTCCGGCTGCTGTATATTAATTTGAGATTGGCAAAGGCGCGACGAACGATTAAAGTTACATGGGACGAATAGCGTAAATCAGAGTCAATGATTAATCCTAAATTTTTTGCACTATCGTCTATATTAATGATATTATCATCAATTTTTAAGTTCATTAATCTTAAGCACCTCTTCCTGGCCATGGGCTTTCCAAATAAAAGTGCAACTGATTTAGCACTATTCAGTGATAGACAAAATTTATTGGATATAGCTATCAGTGACTTTAAATCTTCATTTACATGCTGACACGACACAACCACATCTTCTTCCTCAAAAGAATAATACAACTGTGCATCATCCGCATAAAAATGAGACGAGCAGTGTTGCAATTTCTTATAAAACAGATGTGTATAAATTATAAAGAGAACTGGCCCAAGTATAGAGCCTTGAGGCACTCCAGAATTAATTTTTAAAAATGCAGAAGACCTATTGCAGTAGGTAACTGCTTGCTGACGATTACTGAGGTAGCTACGAAACAAATTTATAGCACTTGTATCCAAACCAATAAAATTTAACAGGGAAAACAATAACTCATGATTTATACGATCAAAGGCTTTGGAATAATCTAGCAAAACTAAAGCTACCAATTTATTAGCGTCCAAAGATGCATGGATATCATCGGTTACTTTTAAGAGAGCTGTTGTGCAACTATGTAATTGTCTGAATCCGGACTGATGAGCTGGTAAAATATTATTACCATCTAGGAACTGAATAAGTTGTTTATTTACAATTTTCTCAAATACTTTTGATACACAACATAAAATACTTATAGGGCGCAAATCTCTGAGACTAGCTGGATTATTATTTTTGGGCAATGGTAAAACATGTACACGTTTCCAGATAGCAGGATACACACCTTTTTTTATACAAAAATTGAATATGTGTGTTAAAAACGGTAAAATATCAGGACAGCAATATAGTAGCATATCGATGCTAAGTTGATCGACACCTGTGGCTTTAGATTTGATTGACAATAACATCTCGTATACTTCGGAGTCGCATGTTTGAGCAAACTTGTAATTGTTAGTATTTTCAATACCATCATTGTAGTATGATATTAAATCAGGATCAACGATAAATTCACTTTTAGAAGAATCAACAAAAAATTAATTAATACTATTTAGGTCCTGCAAATTATCTGGTATTAGGGTATTAATATTTTTACTGTAAATATTCAATTCTTTCAAGACCTTCCATAGTTTTCTACTTTCCCCGCGACGTACACGAAACTCCAAGTAGGCTTTTTTTTCTCTGGCTATAGCTCCATTCGTATAATTTCTTAGTTCTTTGTAATAATTCCAATGGCTTAACAATTTTGTTTTCTTATATTTATTTAAAGCTTTATCTCTCATAGACATAATTAACCGGATATTATCCGTTAGCCAAGGAGCTTTCTTTTTTTTTATTTTAACTGTTTTGATAGGGGCAAGTTTGTCAAAAATATTTCTCAACTCATTATTAAATATTGCTACTTTATCATCTATAGTCTGAGCATAATAGACTTGGTTCAAATCACTACTAATTATTTCATGTATCAATTCATCATTACTAAGAGAACGGAAATCTCTATACCTATATAGGAAAGGTTGAATCATTGATTTTTCTGAATAGAGAGAACAGGACACCAAACAGTGATCAGAAAAAAGTGAATGCACTGAAGGTTGTCTAACATCTGAATGATTTGAGCATATTATTAAGTCAAGTAGCGACGTACCAGTTGCACTACATCTAGTTGGTTCATTTATTATTTGTTTTAGATCAAAAGAATCTAAGAATTTTTGTAGATGCTTACATTCTATACTTTCTGGATCTAGATTGTCTATATTGAGATCGCCTAAACACATTAAATATTCGTACTTGTGAATAATCTCACTTACTACATTTTCTAGCTCATCAATAAACAATTGAGATTCACGAACATGAGGTGAATAAAGCGAACTAATGGCTACCTTTTTGTGATTAAACTCGATTTCAATCCATATTTGTTCAGTGGAGACACGTATATTATGAATGAGTTTACATTTAATATTATTTTTTAAGTAAATTGCCACGCCTCCTCCTCTACCCTGGAGACGATCTTTTCTATAGAGTTTGTAACCTGGCAAAGATATAATTTGATCTGCAATTTCTGGTTTCAACCAAGTTTCCGAAACAGTAATAATGTCATATTTATTGAAAACAGTATCTTTAAATTTCTGAAATTTATTAATTATCGAACGTGTGTTTACATGACATATTTTCATAAATTTGGACATGTTTTTTACAAATAATATTAAGAATTCACAAAACTAACTCTTTCTTAAGATTAAAAACAGATTAAATTATTCAATAATCGATTTACAAAATTTATTTGAAAGAATATTAGCCGAGATAATAACCTAATTAATTAATGGAAAAAAAAGTAACAATGCTTGGGAAAAAACAAAGATACAATATTTAGATACTATGCTTATTTTTTACTTCTCAAATTGCGCTCGAATTGTGGACTATAATTAATTTTACATCATAATAATAATTAATTTGTTGATATGTATATAATGAGAAATGTTGATTTATGATTACTTTTGGGTTCTTTCCGCATGCTAGTAGAAAAAATAGTGTACCTAACACGTGCGTAAAGTGACTTTTCCGCACGCGATTGCTGGCCGAACTCCGCTAAAGCGTCGTTCGGCCATCTGCAATAGCGTGCGAAAAAGTATCACTTTCCGCACTAGTTAGGTAAACTACTATTTCACATATAACACTAATAACAGTTGATTTTTAAGGGTTGAAAAAGTATAAAATTGTATTTTGAAATGTAACAAATTCATCATTTTACTAATTCAAACCAATTTTCACCTATCTTAAGATTTATAATGCTATTTTTTAGTTTTTGACATTTAGGGGTAGTTTTCACCCCTAAGAAACAATCAGGGTTCGTCGGCATGACATGATATATAAAGCAGAGGGTGAGTTGAGCCTAATCCCAAATTTTTATGCAAATCAATCAGGGGTGAAATCATTTTTTAAGGATTCGTGACTTTTACATTAAGCTGTAACAGGGGCTGCTTTTTAAGGGTTGAAATATGATGAAATTGTATTCCAAAGCTCAAAACAATCATTATTCAACTTATCCAAGCCAAATCTTACCCAATTTCATGTTTAAAATGTTATTTTATTATTTTTGACAAATAAGGGGAGTTTTCACCCCTAAAAACCGTTTAGCGCCCTTCGGTTCGATATAGATTTTGAACATTCGGCTATCACCTACCTCCTGTTAAAATTTCAAGTCAATCCATGATGGACGAAAAAATTGCGAGGGTTTACCTTTTTTTGAGCTTCATTCCCTGTACATGAGTATAGATCCACCTCATAACTCTTATTACACTATTTGTGCGAATTTTCCAAATTCTTTCTTAAACCCCATTTGAATTTGATTGTATAACTTACTTGTAGAGAATCTTGTACCAAACTGAAATGATCTTGTTTGGTGTAGAGCGTAAGCGCTACCATTGGTACTGGTAATTTCATCTTTATCATCAAATCAGATTCTTTGATTAAAAGCGGTATCGCTTGATGGATATTCACCTTTAACTTCTGTTGATCCTGGCAAATTGATAACAGATTCCTTAACAAACAAGGATCTACTTCGGAAACCTAAAAGAGTTATTAGGTACTATAAAGAGAGAGTATTGCGCTAGAAAAAAAATCCTGCCACTCATTCTTTTTTTATAATCACTGCCTATTTCCTAAGTTCTACTAGTCACTCATTTAATAAGGTAAAAAATAAAGTACAGAACATAATAAATGAACATACAGAGTGTCCACGGATGGGTGAAAAGTGTTTAAATATTAGTTTTATTGAAAAATGTCATTCTTGATAAAAAAGTTTGCTTGTTCTGGAGCCCATAAAATAATATAAAGTACAAGTTAAAAAAAAACCCGTCTCATTTTATAGACGCTATCATGAAAACCGTATAAACTTTTGAACTCGACTCTGCTAATTAGAGGATGGCTGGATGAATATTTTCCTGGGAGATGGATGGGATTTTATAGTCCAATATTTTTTCTGCCCGATCCCCCAATTTAACTATTTTAGATTTTTTTTACTTGAAACAAAAAGTTTACGCAAATAATTGAAACTATTATATTGAAGACTTGAAACGAGCTATCATTAGTGACGTTGACGAAATCTCTCCAGAAATGCTGCGAAATACTAACAAGGAATTTAGAAAGAGAATTGGGAAATATTTTGAAGCTGGGAGAGTATATTAAATAGATGTTTTTTGTTTAATTAGTTTTTCTTACTAGTCCAGTAAATGAAGGGACAAAACTCCTGAAAAGTCCTTGAAGACTTCACTTTGGGCTTAGTTCGTAGGTCACGGCAGATGTTTTTAAACGAAAAAAGACTCAACGTGATTGAGTTTACGAGGGGGGGTGCCCCCCCAAACCCTGGAAAACGGGTTTCTCGCTAATATCTGGCTCAATATGCAAATTGGAGAATTTTTCTCGCAATTAAAAATGATGATCGTCTTATTATCCACAGAAATGGTCCCCATCATTTTTTTCGAAAATTCGATAGTTATGGAGATAATGAGACCTAAAAGTCTCCTCATTTCAGCTGCTGCTCTGCCTGTAGGAATTCTGCTGTCTTGTAAGTGGGAGGACGAATTGGTCCATAACTCGGCAAAAAATTGACATTTCCCGATGATTCAAAGCTCATCGCAATGGAAAGACCCGTAGCTATTATTCCATGTGACTTGCAGCTCGTCCGTACTTGACAAATGAATTTAAAAAAGCGGTCAAAGTTTTTTTCCGCAATATTTTGAGACTATTTCATTAATTTCATCATATTTTTTTTTAAAAGAGTATTTTATCCTAATTTTTTCAAATAATGGAACCTTAGGAGGTCTTGAATAATCTCAGAAATAATTTTGTAATATCTTTCTTGCGTTGTCATGAAAAATTGATTTATTTATTTACATTTTTCAGCCGTTTTCGGAGTTCTGTAAAATCTGTGGAACAAGCGCGATTTAAAAATTCATCATCCTTTATATTGTTTTTCAGTGCACATCATTTTAAAGCTTATAGTGTCTAGTTTTCAAATGTACTTTTCGATTTTCAATTAAATTCAATCATTTTCCAGAAATCAGGGAAATTGATCACACCGGTAAAAACCGGACTTTTTTTCAGAATAAATAAGTGAACAAATAAATTTTTTATCAAAACGCAAGAGAGATATTAAAAAAATTTCTGAGACCATTCAAGACCTCCTAAGGTTCCATTATAAGAAAATGAGGATGTAAGACTATTTTTTTAAAATATTGTTAGATTTAAGTAAAAACGCGCCATTATCATCGAGGAATTTGAATCAAAAATTATAAACGACAGCCGCTTACCATCGGCACAGAGGAATCGACCCGATTCATTCTGATTCATTCTATGTGTATCGCTCGAACAAAGAAGCTGCTGCTGTTTATTGACTTAGTGTTTGATAATAATTATTCCATAAATTTATATCAATTTCTAACAATATGATCAAATTATTGAAATAGTTTCAAAATCTTGTGTAAAAAAACTTTGACCGCTTTTTTGAATATTTTTGTCAAGTACGAACAAGCTGCAAGTTACATGGAGTGATAGTTCTGAGTCTTCCCATTGTGATGAACTTTGAATCGTCCGCCCCCTGCATAGACAGCAGAATTCCTAGAGGCAGAGCAGCAGCTGAAATGAGGAGACTTTTAGGTCTCATTATCTCGATAACTATCGAATTTTCGAAAAAAATGATAGGAACCGCTTTTGTAGATAATAAGACGATCTTCATTTTTTACCAAAGAAAAATTCTCTCACTCGCATATTTAGCCAGATATTAGCGAGAAACCCGTTTTCCAGGGTTCAGGGGGCCATTTTCCCACCCTTTCGTAAACTCAATCGCGTTTAGTTTTTTCTCGCTTAAAAACACCTGCTGTAACCTACAAATTGAGCCCAAAGTGTAGTGCGACTTTTCAGGAGCTTTCGATATTTTCAGGTGTTCAGTAACTGAACTATACATTTTTATTCTGTATTGTTATTTTTGATAGTGATTATAATTCTTGAATAGTGAACATTGTTATCAAATATTTATTAAAGAATGAATATTTCGAAATAATTCATAAAAGTTGACAATTAGTTGGTATATCGTAGGTTAATACATTAATTCCGATCTTAGTTCAAAAATTCATAAGGTTTCCATAAAACTGGCTATAAAATGAGACAGGTTTTGAAAAACTTGAATTTTATCTCATTTATGGGGTTTCAGAACAAGCAAAACTTTTTATCAAAAGTGAAACACTTCCCACCAAAACTAATATTTACATTTTTCACCTATAGGATCCCCCATCCGCGGACACGCTGTAGGTACACTAACTACTATTGATACCCACGTGTTGATTCATCCACAAAGCAACCATGTCGATTTCATATGTCTTCAACATAATTTCGGCTGTTTTGTGCTTTCTAGAAAGCTCCACGGTAGCAGGAAGATTTTTTAGTATATGATGTGCTGTTACACTGGATAGAAGTTCGTCTAAGTGGGAAACGAGAGCTCTGGACCATTTAATTCTTCCTAAAATAGACAATGTTTTGACCAGTGTCCAAATTCACGTGAGATCTTTGAGAATATACCGGACGAAATATCAATCAACCTTTCTACAGATAAATCATGACATGCAAGCCATCGATTCGAATCACAAACAAGAATATTCTCAGCTTTCGCTTGATTTAATTTCTCTGGAATTGGTTTGGTGAAACTTACCAGCAATCGGTGGAAACAATCTGGGTACAGGAGGATCGTCTTTTTGTTTTTTGTACATTTTCACTATCCTCTCGACTTCCTTTTCACAATATTTCAGTATCCTTTCGTACTTTTCTTCCATTTTTGCCAGTGGAATTTTTTCGCTCACCTAATGAATATATTAATTTTAAAATTCACGTAAAAAGCTACAGCGGAAATGATAAAAAGTATGGACACGACTGCTGATTGGACGTTTCTCAAAAATCACAAATAATAAAATTACGTATTGGGGGCGGGGAGGAATTCAACTAACAAAGAACAATCGTTTTTTCTGTACACGTTATTCTCAACTATAACAATTTCTAATCAAGTTTTTTCTGATTGAGTGAGTTACATACCTCAAACATTTCAAAAAACTGCATTCACTTAATTACAGTTTTATGTAACAATTGTCATATTTAAGTAAAGCGTGTAATAAATAGTTGTGAATATAATACTACACATAGATTCAAAAGTTTTGCATCACCTTCTTCGGATGCGAAGGGATTTTTTGTGGTAACATTTTTTTGTTGGCTTGTTTATCAATGTTTACCATTTCAATATATTCCAAATTTTTTGCAATATACAGATGTTTACAGTTTTTTTGGGAGATAACATTTTTAGTGCGATCATTTTAACATTCAAGGCATTTGATTTTTACGATTTTGAGTGCAAACATGAATCGTCAAGTCATAAGTGAGATTGGCCGTGCAAGAATAGTGGCTTTAGTTGAAGAAGGTCATTCTCAAAGATTCGTGGCAAACAGAGTTGGCGTTTGGCAAAGTGATGTGTCTCGTGTACAACCTGAGCACAGAATTCGCCGACTACAGTGGGCTCAAGAACACGCGGCCTTGCCTGAAGAATTTTGGAATTCGGTGTTTTTTTCCGACGAGACAAGGATTTGTTTGGTACAAGATAGCCATCGAATACGTGTATGGCGGGATCCAACGAGAGTTGCTCAGCTTGCCCATGCTCGCCCCGTGCCGCCCTTCAGAGGAGGAAGTGCTATGTTTTGGGCTGGTATCATGTTGAATGATCGCACAGAATTAATTCATGTGGAGGGAACGATGACTGGTGATAGGTATCTCAGAGAGATTCTACATCCTCACGTGAGACTATGGCGCGCAGCTGTTGGCAAGTCCTTCGTTTTTATGGACGATAACGCCCGACCTCATCGGACCAGAGCTGTAAACTAGTATCTTGAAACTGAAGGGATCAATCGTTTGAACTGGCCTGGCCTATCTCCTGACATAAATCCCATAGAACATGCTTGGGACATGCTTCCCAGGGCAGTGGCAGCACGCAGAAATCCACCCAGGAGTGTACAAGAGCTTGTTCATGCGGCCCAAGAAGAATGGCGAAATATTCCTCAACAGAATATCAATAATTTGGTAAACAGCATGGGCAGGCGACTTCAAGCTTGCATAAATTCTAGAGGTGGAAGTACTCTTTATTAAAAGTTCTCATGCAGGTTCTCACTTAACCTTTTCTTTAAAAAGAATCAATTTGTTTTTAATTTATTTAATTTCTAAGAATACTTTTTATGTTTAAAGCAAATTTATTATTGGATAATAAAAATTTTTGACAAATATACACGTTTTTTTTATTGAAACTAATTATTTGATTAATCTCTGATCCATTTATAATGAACACATTTTTTTTTTCGGAGATTTAGGGTGATGCAAAACTTTTGAATCTATGTGTATTTTACTTTTATAACGCCGATCATTCTGGTTTGTAATTAGGAGGGACAATACCAGTATCGGTTTCGGCGAATACCCACAACTAACCAAAATTCATATTGACAAAAAACCATCTCGGTTTTGTAGTTATTTACTCAATCACTGTTTCCTGTGATTATTGTCATATTTAAGCAATTTTCAAATTTGTGAGGCATATATAATAGTATCGTACTATTATCTTAAGACGCTTTGCTATAATTGTATTACCTTTTCAAATCTAGTCAAAAATCGTATTCCTTGGGGAGTTTCCCAAACGCTGTCGAAATTTCTCTCAATAGTTTCTGCGATGTTTTGCCTCAACTGTTCAGTGTTGGCTAAAAACATCTTGAAATCTGATTCAAATTCGTTGTTTCTGTGATCCAAGTAATCATAGGTTTTGTTCATAACTATTTGCTTTATTTCGTCGAATTTTTGAATGGCTTCTTCCAAAGCTGTGAATAAGAAATTAAGAAATTCGTTAAACATTCCGGGAATTTAAAGACATGTATTTATACCATCTCCCAAAAGTAATCCTTCCATCCTACGTAGGAAAAGTTCGCTGTAGTCGTCAATAAGGTCGAACATCGCTATAATTTTCATCAATCTTCTACAAAAAGCATCGAATTTTCCAAAAACGTAGTTTTCAGAAAAGTTAAATTGTGCTTGGTCAGGTAGAAACGGCTGTGCCTTAACAACGTTATAAGTTTTTCTATAAACTTTGTTTAAAACTATGCATTGTGTTAGTTTTCCCTTCATAGTAGCCCTATCCTGAGACCAAATGCTCTCTTGTCCTCGGCAAGTTATAAAGTCCTTGCAAGTTTCTATCATTTGATTGGTTATCTTGAAAAAATGAATTAATTAGCTAAAGATCTGAGCCTTCATCTGTTTCAATGAGTCCATCTAGTCCTCCACTCCTGTCTTTTAAATCAATATAAGTATGCGCCAAAATAAACAGTAGGTACACAAAAATAATATAATTGATGAAAGTATTTAATTGCGCCCCATTGTGACATTTAAAACCCTCTGCGATTCTGCTGCTCATTATTGAACATAATTATGTGCAAATAGTGGTCACTACATTCAATGAAAATGGAGGATTTATTTGAACTAAATATTGACCTTTTCAGTATGCCACAAGTGTATGCACTCGGAAGCATAAGAACAGGTGGAGGATGGGAAGGGCCCGGGTCCGCATCAGTAGACATACAAGATGTCCGTCACTGTTCACGGGGTGTTTATTGGTGTGGAGGGGGTGAAGAACCAACACGGCGTGTCTCCAGTTGGCGGATAGGAGGGCCTCTGACAATGATTTATGTGAGGATGAGGTTGCGGGGATTTATGGGGGCTCGTTGAGCATAAAACCTCAGCCTCTCCACCATGTGATCGAGGCTGAGGCGGGGAGGGCTTTCCTGCGCTTGAAACGGCTGGGATACGTGCGAAGAGGGGAAGAGTGCAGGCACGTCTAGAAGCTCCGGCTCCTGGAAGATGTTCCAGTTCTGGCTCGAGCGGCTGATGAATGCCTGCGTAAGTACTACTTCGCTACCCCATACAGGGCCATGATCCGGGATAGACAGTCCTGGGAAAAAGAGAGGAATACACAGCCTAATGGGACCGTCTGGTACACAGATGGCTCATGTTCCGGTGATAGACCAGGAACCCAAGAACACAAGTTTGTGTACCATTGGGTGATGGTGTAAATGCATATCAGGCCGAGATATGTGCTATCTTGGAATGTGCGCAGATAAACCTAGACAAACGTTATGTGGATCGACGCATAACCATATACTCCGACAGCCAGGCAGCAATTAAAGCTCTGAGTGGGTATACCAGCAACTCAGGACTTGCTAACGAATGTCGAGAACGACTTGCTAATCTTGCAAGGCGGAACGTGGTGCGGCTAGAATGGATTCCAGCCCACTCTGGTTTTCTCCTTTCTGCGGCCCGGGCCCGACCTAACAAAACGAAAAATACGCAAGGAGACGAAGAAGTGGCTGAGGAATCAGCACCTCGCTCATTGGAATGCTCTGCAGGGTCCTAGACAATCCAAACTTCTACTGGAGGGATGGACTGATGGACACGCCAGGGCAGCTACTGAACTACCAAGGAGTAGGCTAAGGAAGATAGCAGGACTCCTAACAGGGCACTGCTGTATGACGAAACACCTCCACAACTTAGGAGTAGAGGAAAGTCCCCTATGTAGGGGTTGCGGCATGACTGACGGAACGTCAGTCCATGTTCTCTTAGAGTGTCCACACTGGGCTGTACTACGCAGGCGAATCTTCGGAGTCCCTGTTATGGCCCCTGGAGACACAAGCAGACATCCATTGAAAAAGGTTGTGGCCTTTATTGAAGGGCTCGGCTTCATGGATGTCTAGGTAGCAGGAATGGCACAATGGGCCCGCCAGTGGCCTCAGTGCCGGAACCTTGGCTTTAGTAGTAGTAGTATGGGAAGAGCACTCGAAACCCAAACCACGAGAAATTTCTCTCTTATCAAACTTTTCCCAAAGCAATCTAGCATCTACCAATATCACTCGCTATACCATCCTGGTGAAGCCATTGCTTTTGCAAAGTGAGATTTCATGCGCGGCATAAGTCTCTCGAAAAAATTGTAAGAATATTTTTTCTGTACCGGGCAATACCCGTGGCGTCACAGCGTAAGCAGAATTCCCGGGCTCGACAGTACCGTCGAGGGTGCAGTCCGTGTGCCCTGATGTAGGCACCACGGATGAATCTGATTGGCGCAGTTGTAACTACGCCAATCAGTATAAATATACGTGCCAAATGGCAAAATTTATCAGACAGGCCTAAGAAAAGCCATGGAGAACATGGCAAAGACGATGGAAGCAATGCAAGAGGAGAAGAGAAGCCGCTCAGAAAGCGTCCGCAGAAAGACGCAGAGGACAGAATCCACAAGAGAAGACGAAGAAAGTGAAGAAGAGGAGATGGATTCACGAAAGTGATATCACTTCCGAAAAATCCATCAGGGAAATACAAAAAAAAGAAGCCGTCGCCCGAAGGAAAGCCAACGAAGAAGCGATGGACGAAGCCATCCGCGAAGACAACGACGACGCACCGACCGCCACCCGTCATCCTGTGGAGCATCCACCACTGGAGGTCCGTAAGAAAAGAAATTGAACGACGAAACATTAAGACGAGGTACATAACAATCCGAGAAAGACTCGGAGTGAAAATACCCTGCAAAGGACCAGAGGACTACAGGAACCTCACAAGGTACCTGAGATAAGAGAGAAGAGAAGTATAGTGGTATACGTATATGCCACAAGAAGACAGGATGCAAGGATGGTCATCCGAGGACCAACGCACTGCGAGGACACCAAGGAAATCAAGGAAGAAATCGAGAGACAAAGGGTAAGTATAAAACGACTAACCCAACTTATTCCAGATTCGGAGAGAGAAGACCGCTACCCATCTACCTGGTGTAGCTGGAGCCTGAAGAAGAAGAAAAAATTTGGAAAATCCAACACATCCAGAACGTGAGGATCAGGTGAGAAGAACAAAGAAGAGGAAAAGGGCCGACACAGTGCTACAACTGCCAAGGCTTCCACCACGGACAGATGACGTGTAACGTGAACACGAAATGCGTGAAGTGCGGAGGACCACACCGATCCAACGACTGCCCACGACCGAAGACCAAGCCGGCCACCTGCGCAAACTGCCAGGGAGAACACCCGGCAAACTACAAAGGGAGACAAGGACAACAGCAACAGTAGTGAAGAAGACAGCAGTCAGCTACACCCAAGCCGCAGCTAACAAGAAAACAACGACGATAACAATGAAACAACAGATCCTCGAACAGGTGACAAAGCTATTAGCTCAGCTAATGGCTTAAAGTCGCTTGTAAGAGATCGGAAGAAAAGAGGACACACTCTATGAGGGTGTTTTCAGCCGAAATTTCCGGCTGAGGACGCACTTTGTAGAGGCAGCGCAAACACACAACGGACGACCGCCGAAAATAAAACCACCGAGTTTACACGGCCAAATAGAAGACGGCTCGCCTCCAGCTGCTAGCTCTTCTAGCTAGGGACGAGCTGTACGCCGAAACGCGAACTACGATGATGAGACCCATCGGATCGGATGAGATGGGGGAAAGCGGTGGTCCTCCGCAGAGATGTACCTCGCTTAGAGAGGAACATCCTATGTGGAACATGCTGATCAAGGTTGTGTGTGAAAAGTTATCAGTCTATCTTCGAGCTTCGGCTCCAGATAGTTATTATTTTATTTACGAAATAAATCAGTATTCTCCGAGCTCCGGCTCGAGACCTATTTGGTTTTCAGAAGCTATTTACGAATCGTCTCCGAGGCTTGGCTCAGACGCCCGCCTTACTATTATTCAAGAAGCAGTAAAAAGTATCGTCAAAGCTCCGACTTACACGTAGTAGATCGTGGTGAAGCTACGGAGAAGTTTTCAACAATAACCAGCGTTCCATTATCCACATATCGACAGAAGAAAACTTAATTTTAACGAAGAAAAATCTTTCTACACAGTACTCCTTCAGCAAACTATTTTTATAGTTACACCGTGCAGGGGGAGTTACTGTTGTGCGAATAGGTAACATGGCGCCCAACGTGGGGCCTTTTGTCTTTTGGATAATTGACGGGCGCACACACACACACCTGAGAACAAAATGGTGACACTGTTGCACGAATTGGTAACATAGCGCCCAACGTGGTGCCCATTGTCTTTTGGATGAGAGACGGAGCCCACACACACCTGAGGACAACGTGGGGCCACTGTTAACGAATTGGTAATAGAATGCCATGCCAGAAAGAACTAGGTGAACTGACAGACCACTATAAGACCTGGTAAAAATACAGATGACACAAAGTCTGTAGAAGATACAAGAACAGTGAAACACAATAATATGCTCCCCTCCACTAGGAAAACATACCCTTATCCTACAATGTGTCAGAATTAATAAAAATAGTACTGATACTCAGAAGATAAATATGTTAAATGACAGCCAGGAAGCGCTTAAGGCTTCAAATAGTGTTAAGACTGGTGGATAAATGCCAGAAAAAACCAAATGAACTGGCAGGCTACATTGAAGTGAGGTTATTGTGGGTGTTTCGACCTAACGATATTTCTGGAAATGAACAAGCTGATAAGCTTGCAAGAAGAGGCTCAACAACAATGAATGCTTTTTGGGACCACAACGGAAGTGGTCCGAGGACAAAAACAAAAATGGATATAAAATAGACTATAGTGGAGGAACACTCCAAAGCAGGTACACAGTGAAACCTCTATAGGTAATATATGTGTTAAATGGGCCTGAGAACTGAAGAATATCAGCTGAAAATCATCACAGGTGATGTACGGTAGAAGATTATCTGCATCAAATGGGGCTGTATAGCCGGGATCTTAGCTGCAAGTTTTGTGGCTTAATATTCCAACCGGTAACTAAAAAACACACGTCATTCGAAATGACCGTTCATTTTGGTGCTTACCTACCGTATTTGAAAAAATTGGGAACCAAATTAATCTTACTTTAACCATGAGGGCAGAAGTTCTTTCAGATGTATTATAAAACTGCGAAACGCTGTGGATCAAGCGCACTGTTTGTAGCAAACCCATGATAGAAGATCTCATTTTGACCTGAAACAAATTCTATAGAAATATTCGCTTCAAGTTAAGTTCACTTCAGTTAAATAAATACCAAACAATGCTAGTCAGAAAGGAAAATAGACATGAATTTTTCTCACCGGATCATCCAAATACAGTGAATGGCATTTAGTTTCCAAAGCTTGTATAAACTTGGCATTATCCTTGGCTTCGTTATAGCAAAATGTAATTTTTTTATCGGTATCTTTCCATTCTTTCAAAATTTTCGCGTGTGCCAACTTCAAACACAAAATAGTCATTTGTACTTCTGGCGTATTTACTTGATTCACAATTTGTGAAAATTGCGCGCCTCTTTTTTTCCAGTATTCCAATTCATCTTGTGGACCTGGAAAGTTGATTAATTGTGCAAGGAATTCGTTTTTTGAATGGACATCTATTTCTAATCCATTTATTCAGCGAACAATATCTGGAAGTACTAAATTAAAATACCCCTCCAATAAGAATGCAGAAAAAATCACGAAAGTTGTTTGAGCAAGGTTTGTGGACAAAGGAACTTTCATTTGTGGAAGTTTCCAAGTGATTGATGAAATTATACAACTTAATAGACATTGTCTATTTTTGATATTTTGAAAGTGACAAATGGAATATTCAAAAAAAAATCCATTTTAAATTCAAATTATGCAACTTATAATGCAGATGCGTTATTGGTTCAAATGCGAAGTTGTCGAGAGACTTCCTTTGCTGTTCCATGTTTTAGCTTCTTCTTATTTTTCCTTCATTGGGATGTTTGAGCTTAATCAGGACAAAATGTTGACATCTGACATTTATCAATCTGTTGTTTATCCGTTTATCCTGCTCAATTTTAATTTGGACCATTTTATCAATAAAAGGCATAAAGCTTAGACTCGAACTAATCAAAAATGTCAACACCCTATTGAAACTGAACGAATGAAAACGAAGAAAATCATATTTCTGATTTTGTGAAAGTCACGAGAATGATTTGCATTCTAGATAATATGGCTGAAATTCTGGCATTTCTTTTTATTATCTGACTCTTCGAACAGAGTATCTATTCACTAGAAGTGGCAGCTCCAAAGAGAGTAAAGTCTTATGGAGTGCGCTAGCAGGCTATCTTATAATTTTCGCATGTGCACTTTATAAGTTTTTACTCTCGTAGGAGCTCTCAGACGAAGCGAAGTACCTAGGA
This sequence comes from Galerucella pusilla, assembly GCA_910591695.1. Classification (NCBI taxonomy): domain Eukaryota; kingdom Metazoa; phylum Arthropoda; class Insecta; order Coleoptera; family Chrysomelidae; genus Galerucella; species Galerucella pusilla. The sequence goes on from CAJUYI010000356.1 coordinate 113,684, forward strand.
GTCATCTTGGAACAAGGATTGACCTTCAGAGAACACCTCGAATACGCAGTCAACACGGCAAGACAAGCAAGGAGACGACATGCAGGACTCATAGGCCGGAGATCCAATCAACCAAAGAAGATACAAGCGCAGCAAAACATCTGTCTGAGACAAGCCACAGACGCACCGTACTACGTCAGGAATGATCAGCTTTATCGGGAATTAGACCAGAAGAAGATCCTCTAAGTCATGGAAGCCAAAGCCAAGAGAAGATTCGAAGAGCTAAGGACACACCCAAACACTCCACTGAGACGGACTTACGGACTTACGGACTACACCAGAGAGGACTACAACAAACACGCACGACCAAGGAAACAGCTCGAATATGGCGAGCAGTGAGGACAAACAGCAACACCAACAGGTAAGTGAAAGAAGATCACTTAGGATCGGTCGTTTTTATGGAGAGACAGGAAAGCTAGTAAGGCCAGCTTTAACAAGTGGATCCACTCTCTAAGGTCGTCTTTAGTCGCAGTACGTCGGTTAAATATTTTTACTTTAAGAGGCAGCGACATACACACATCCCGCGAGTTACGAAAAATCAAGAAGACCAGCGAGAGAAAAGTAACTATCACTACCTCAAGAAAAACAGAAGAGAGCCAAAAACTTTTTCATATACCAAGAAAAGAAGATTGACTAGCCCATCAGATCGGATTGAGGCCTCATCGGAAGAAATAAGGGGTGAAGGAATGTTTTTCCCGGGATGCATTGCTCCTAGAGGAGTGCATCCTGGAAGGGACGGATTTGATAGAGGTGTGTGTGTGTGTCTAGCTCTCACTGTTAGTGAATAAACACCCTGATAGGCGTACGTGACTCTCTTTTATTTCTATTGTCAGACGAATTATTAGGACTTGATTCTAAATGTGTTACATCTGGCTTTAATGATCACATGAAATTCTTTTATTGTTGGAAGACATTTCGAATTCTCATTTTCTTCTAATATATAGGGTTGTCCAAAAAAAACCGGAATTTCCTTTTTTATTGATATTTTTTTATTTATAGGTCGATTTTATTGATGTCGGTTTTGTTCAAAA
>CAJUYI010000356.1:133043-166705 GCA_910591695.1 Galerucella pusilla
GTGTTATGAGACCTGACAAAGCATCAATTCCCACCAATAGCAAAATTCATGCTTATACCCTATTGAATGAATTCAAAAGTAAAGTACCTATATAAACCTTTCTGTTTTTATTTTTTAGACTAAAAATGAATTGGTCTGTGTCGCAAATACAAATGGTTTCGTATTTGATATGAAGTGCACAGAAATCCTCCACCTAGATTTCCTAGAATTCTGGGAATAAAATTAACCAAATCGAGGCATATTTTAACCTAATAATCATAAAGATCTACAAGGAAAATTACTGCAGTACATTAAAAAGTTGATTGCTATACCTTACCTTATTAAGCTCCTCATCATCGGCCATTATAGTTGTTAATGAATTTAAAACTAAAACTTCACGACGCGATAATTTTCTTTAACTTTCCATTTGCATGTCTTCTATAAATATGAGGAAATTTATACATTCAAAATTTTAGTCTGTTAGGTTAACCGATTAAATAAAAAAATTAAATAAAAAGATATACATCGTAATGACTAGGCAGATTATATTCTTCGACTGTTGTTAGATATACTGAAATAACCGAATTGATTTTGGAATAGTATTCCGATTTAAATTGAGGAAATCTGATACATTAAAATGAATTTTATACAGTGTCGGCTCAGCCTGATGTTATCTTCTCTAATACCTGCTTCCTATTCATTACACGCGAATAGAAAACAGAATCAAATGCATAACTTCAGAATATAATTCGTAACACTCGACTTCACGAGCTTGAATTAACTTTAGAACCACTTTTACAGCCCATTTGAGGTACCTACCTCTCGGAACACCTATTTCGAATGGCTCAACAGCAGTTTTCCAAAAATGCTCACTATACAGTTAATGTATGTCGTTGAAAATCGGAATGCCTCAACTATGTATGTGTTTTGGGGTGACATTCACTGAGACCTAAAAGATCTATCGTGCCCCCTTATTTCTACTTAGTTTCTGAGGAGAGTATCAGAAACTAGTTGTTCCTCTAGTCCTATTTCCCGAAGGAATTTTAGGATGTCTGCAGGCTTCAACTTAGGTAAATGTTCCTCTTCTAGGATTCTGAGGTGCTCTGCAGTTGGAAAGTAAGTGGCTTGAGGTTTCTTCTTCAATGCCACAAAATCTGCATTCTTTTTCCTCCACTATTTTGAGCTTTTCCAGGTGCCCATTCAGGCGACAATGTCCTGTTAGGATCCCTGTTAAAACTTTTAACGCAGTTTTACTTTGACTTATGCATTCATTCGATCTCAACAGGTTGTAGTCACCCAAAGGAGTCTTTGATTGTATAAGCCATACTAGATCTTTCCAATGGTCAGATCTTCTCTTTTTCTCGGCTTCACCTATTTCTTCCAATAGTAAATTGGGGCTGATTCCGCAAAAGGGTTCAGAAAGGTATTTCAGTCCCCTTCTTTGCTAGTTCATCTGCTATATCATTCCCTTCTATTCCAGTGTGTCCTGGAATCCATAGTAAGGTGACTATATTGTTCTCGCCTAGTTCATTAAGTTTGTCTAGGCATTCCCACACCATTTTGGAACTGATTACACAAGAGCTCAGTGCTTTAATGGCTGCTTGACTGTCCGACATTATGATAATCCTTTGTCTTCTGTATCCTTTATCAATATAAAAACTGGGCGCACTTTCTTATGGCGTGGATTTCTGCTTGAAAGATACTTGGGGTTTTTCCCAAGCTTTCAGAGTGTTTAATTCCTGGCCCGAACACTCCTATCCAGTTCCTTCTATTGCTTTTGAGGCTTCTCAATTCTGCTAATGGTATTTGGATCCCATTCTTTCTTGTTGCTTAATTCCGTAAGGAATTTCTTTTAAAAGTTATATTTCAGTGGGGATAAGACAATCGAAGATACTACTGGGAACTTCAATGAATTCATGAGAGTTTTAACAAATGTCCTGACACTGCCACCTGAATTAGCACCTCAAAAAGGTCGAGTTAATGGACCAAAAACACTGTGACTTTTGTAGAATGTAAGGATATCCTCCATTAACATACTTTCGATATGTATAGCAATACAGAATCCCTTGCACTTTGAAAATGGAAGGGCCCTTGGACCAGACGGAATGACAGTGGAAATACTAAAATGAGTCAGTAATCATAAAAGGAACGAGGTACTGTCAATGTTCAACTCGCTGCTTCAAGATAGAACCTTCCCAAAGTGTTGAAAGATGGCTCATTCCTAAATTATGGGACGGACTGTACTAAGGTGTTCTTAGACTGCCTCTAGAAGAAAAAGTGGGCATGATCGCCTATGCGGATGACTTATTGGTCATCGTAGAAGGTGATGACAAAGATAGAGTAGCTGCAGAGAGAGCAGTGACGATCGACAGAAAGCAGCGGTACGACGATGTGGACCCAGAGGCTCATCAAGTATATCCCAAACTGGATAGAGTATCAGCACAAGAAAACGAATTATTACTTATGCAGTGCCCAACTGGACACGAATAGTTTGGGACTTATACAAATAAAATTGTTGAAACCATGACTGATATATGCGGAGTCAGAGATAGCCCGGCACATATGTATGCAGAATGCAATAGATGTGGTGAAGAGAGAGAGGAATCGGCAGCACGTACGGGCTCATTTCCAGGAACGGTTGAGTTAGTGGAAATCATTCTCAGTCACCCTGAAAAGTGGAAACTGATGTATGCATTCATCTGCAATACAATGAAAAAAAATGGAAGACAGACACAGGACAAAAACTTGAAAAAAATGGCTACTCCTGAATGTATGGGTAATGCCTTTCATCCGGAAGTAGGCCGGAATCGTAAGAGGTGGTGGTTTAGTGGGTGCGAGCCACACACAACACTCGGCAGCATTGCACAACCGAGCTGCAGGGACAGACTGGTAGAGCTTTCTCATTCTTCGGGAAGGAAAACAAAAAAAGAATCACAGTGCACAACACTTAGGAGATTTCTGGATATAAGACGGACACCTACCTTATCTAAAGGAACTGAATAGAAAGAAGAGGGGACAATAGATCATTTAGGTATCAGTAAAAATCATACATGCATAACATACATATCACAATATTCTTGGAATTAGGGCACTTTTTACTATTACCAGATATTATTACTCATACACTGTTATTTATAAGATGCGACATAGGAATTCCTGTACAAAACGCGAGCTAACTTTTTTACCAAATAGCGTTCATAAAAAAATAATAACAAATTTGGAAAGGTCGTTAAAAAATAAATTTAAATGCGCTTTTAATTTTCTCAAATTCGTTCTAGTTTAATGAAAAATGGATAGTTATGTTTAAAAAAGTCGAACTCTATTTTCATGTCGCATCTTATCAATAGTACAGTGTATTTTTAAAAATAATGAAGAGTTATTGGAACTTTTATAAGGTCAAGCAGTCATAGTGCTCAACCTAACTTTTTTCACAATTTTAAGTTATCCGTTTACCCCCCGTCGAATAAAATGATGTATATTTCCTCATCGTTGCTGTCTGTCAAAATAGCTATTTGTAGAATATCCTCCATCCTTAATTAGCTGCAATACTAAAAAAAATGTGAACCGAAAAGTAATACTCAATAAAAATTGATAGATTAAATGGGTCTATTGAATATAAAAAAGTATAAATTGAATAAAAGGTCAGTGACTACTTCATGTAAAAGGGATTACTTATGGCCATAAGCAAACTCTTCTGGTTTGAAGTAGTTACTTAAAATATAAGGATTCTTCCAGTTCTGGCTTATTTTTATTTGAATAAAAATGAGATCTGTCTTGAATTAGTAAGTTATAACTTGACGATTTTTAAGGTAGGTACCTATAAAGCATCCTTTTTTCTTACGGTAGTTGCTAATATATTGTTGAACATGGTGGACTTCATAAATGTTTGTAACAGCTAGAACTATAGGAAGAGAAGAAGCATCAGCCCAAGCAAATCTAAGCTCTTGTTGCGTTTTGAAAGTGAAAGTGTAGACTATATTTCAGATTATTTTTTACCAGAAAAAGATGAATCCAGAGGAGGTGCACTTGCATCGGATTTCAAACAGGTATTGGTGAAGATTTTGGCTTTCATCATACTACAGTATGCAAAACCCAAAGTGAAGTAGCTGATTCTGCCGTGCATTCGAAAAGCCTAGTAAGTCGAGTTACTAGGTTTTTGCTCTGTTTGCATATTTGAAATTAGGGCAAAAAAAACCTACCTGGTAGCTATTTTTAAAATTATATTTTGACTTTCTATTACCTAGAAACAACCAATTAGTTTTTTAGTAACTGGAGTTTCATAAGCTAAAATAAATGAACAAGTTGAGTTACTAACATGGTTATCAATTTTAATTATTGTTTCTACACTCTTCAACTTAAAAATATAGTAAACAGAGTTATATAATACGCTATTAATCTTAATGCAAATAAAAAATATATAAGTGGAGTTACTATCTCCCAAATTAAAAAACAAAGAAAACAGAAACCTAGTAACTTGTCTTATATAAATTAATTTGTTGTTCTTTTTTAAAGAATATTTTTTAAGTGGCTTTACTAACATGTTATTCTATTTTAATTATGCCAAAAATGAATATAAAGAATTCATATTTCGTTAGCAGATTAGTTTTCCATGAGACATTTGCAAATTTAAGGGCGAATGGTGAAAATACTTGTATTTTGTGGCATGAAGCTGTAATGGGGCGAAATGCACCAGATGTAGTGTCGGCGTACTACAATGTACTTATAAGACTTGAAGATAATATAAAACATGTATTGTTTTGGGCAGACAATTTTACTGCTCAAAACAAAAATTGAACACTTTTTACCGCATTTGTCATCTTTGTTAATGAAAATTGGGGACCTGACACTATTACTTTTAAATATTTTGAGCCAGGCCACTCGGCTATGAAAGCCGATTCCATTCATGGCAATATTGCTAAAAAAATTGAACAAAACAGAAGAAATTTTAGATTTTGATGATCTAGAAAAAATTATACGAGAATCAAATAAATATAATAAAGTTATTAGCCTAGAAGGTAAAGATTTTAAAAAATTTGAGAATGGCTGCATGCGAAGAAAAAAAGGCGGTGTTTAACCTAAATTGAATGACATTAGATCAGTGCAATTTAGAAAGAGATCCAAAAAGCTGTTTTACAATCTGTCTTTAGAAGAGGAATTTTCAGAAGTTGCATTTTTACATCCAAAATTTAAATGTGTTATGCCGGAATCATATCCACTACCTAGAGGATTGAATACCGTCAAAATAAACACCATAACTAAAGAGTTATTACCACATATATGACACCTCGAAAACAACTATTTTGGAAAAGTTTATCAAGTTCAAACGATCTCGAGGATTTGGGAAAAACAACGGTCCAGTTTTAGAACAAAATATTTTTTTTATTATTTTAGGTATTTTTAGGTTTAATATATTTTTTTGAGACTGTACAAAAAACCAAAGAAGTTCAACTTTGTTTTTGTTAAAGTTTGTTTTAGTATTTTGTGTTTTGTTAAATTCAATATTTAGAATCATTTTCATTTATTTTTTTTATATAAAATGTTTAAGAGTTATTTAAATCCTTAATAAAGATTTAAAAATTCGGGTGGTGCTTTTTTTATTTACTAGATAGTGGATTTTTTTACTTAAAACGCTAACTTTATGAACTTACGGTCTTACGGATGAATAATACTCGGTAATTTAAAATAACTAAATGTTTCTATGTTTGATTACAAGGTTTTTTGGAAAAAACATTTTAAAATCTTTCGTTATAATTAGACTTACTAGGTTTTTGGTTAGTATTTGTTAGAAACCATTTACCATAGCTAGATTTAATAGGTTTTTGAGCAACATATTTAGCACTGATTTTCTGGTAACTTCACTTACTAGGATTTTATTTTGCCAAGTATTGACATTTTATAAAACCAGTAACTACAACAACTTGCATAACTTTATTTCTGTTCAAAATATTTCAAAGCTATTATAATAGTTTTATAGAAACAACGTTTCTATTAAAGAATGCCAAGTTTTATATGTTTATCTCTTAAATTTAAAAAATTACAGGAAAAATAAAAAAAAATAAAATTAACTCTATTTTCCCAAAAATTAACTTTTCCGACTTACTAGGTTTTTCAATTGCACGGCAGGATTGTATATTAGAAAAAGCCCACTATTGGATAAAATTTCCATCTAATCTAGATACCATGGAAGAAGCAAGAATTAAATGGTCGAATCGATTCCAAATTCCTACAGTCATTGGTGCTGTAGATTGCACTCATGTTCAAATTAAAAAACCACCAGAATTTGGCGATGCTTTTATTAACAGAAAAGGATTTGCTAGCATAAATGTGTAAGTAACTTGTGATCTTAATGAATTGATTACAAGTGTAGACGCTCAATGGCTTGGAAGTGTTCACGATTCTAGAATTTGGAAACAAAGTTCCGTATATGAAAATGTGGCAAGTTTTCGGGGTAATTACTGCCTCTCGGAGATAGTGGATATGGAATTGCTCCTTGGCTATTAACACCTTTTAAAAATCCTCAAAACCGAATTAAAGAATTATTCAATATCACAGAGTTGTAATTGAGAGAGTTTTTGGACAAGTAAAGCAAAGGTTTCCCATTCTAGGACACAAGGTTAAAACATCTTTGTCAAAAGTTCCAAAAATTATTGTTTGCTGTGCTGTTTTACATAACATTAGCTAGCATTTACGAGATGATTTTGAGTTTGCATAATAATAATAATAATAATAATAATAATGAGTATTTTCCAATGAAGATGAAAACGTATGTACTTTAAAAAAGTAAGGTTAAGTACATTTTTAAAAACAATGTACCTACCTCAAAATGATGTCATTACAGAGTTTCATGTTTCAATAACTCCAAATTTTAAGTCTGTTCGGTAGAGCACTATCTATTTAAGGTCATCACAATCACTGCAAGGTAGTAAATTCGTGTTTCCAATAACTCTAATATCAATTATTTTCTTTGTCGTAGACGATTTATTTCCTTCAAATCATCCAATTTTAACGAATTTTCTAGAAACCCCTCCTGTGTAAGACGCAATACATCCCCAATTCGTGCAGTCATTCATTAATTTAAAACGATCACGAATAGAATATATATTTTACTGTAATTTCTGATTTAATAGCTTACGGCAGATACAACTTGTTCTGAAATTAAACATTTATTTGAATATAATTCGGTCTGTATTCGTATTATTGATTGGAGTTCGTGGAGAAGACAATATTTTATAGAAAAAAAACGACATCGATTTGTTTGTTCTATGAATCGTTATTTCTTATAACTTTAGTTTATACATTATGTGGAAACACATTATCTCATACTATTCACATCACTCGGTAATACGGTAAAACAATAATAATATGTGGGATTGAAGGACGAAAACGAAATATGATCAACGAAGAGTTTGATTTTTGATCAATGGGGGGCATTTTTTTCCGTTATTTTGGACTACGCTCACTCACTTCTAAGTTAGATTAAATCAAAGATTACAGAATAAAATATAAGATGTTCCACTCTAGGGCGGTTTGATTCAAGTTGCTGTCCCAAACGGACGCCGCTCTCATAAATTATGTTTACGATTCGCTTTTGTTGTCAATAACGAGACCGGTAGATACCAGATAAGTTCGAAAAGCTTATTTTATTTTAAGCTATACAGGGGTAATTAGAGAAATATATATTTATTTAAATTGATAGGATTCTTTATCACAAAGGTTTATTTTTAAATGTTGATAATATCGAAAAATGTTCGGGATATGAATTTGAAAAGGTAAAAAAAAATAAACTTGAATTTTTAAAATGAATCAATTCACAGTTTTCATCCAGCATCTTGGTAATTTTGTGATACTTATTGATAGTCTATCAGATATTTATCACAAATTAAATTAAATATACTCATTAGCCACCAGAATAATAGGGCCACTAAATCTTAAATTTTGATCTTTAAATATCGCGTATGTTTTGTATTGACAAGTTTAAAACAGTAAAAAGAGAAGCAGCTGCAGGACTTTATTGAAAAATTTTATAAATGTTGTGAAATACTAAGTTTGGAGTTTGGTTTATGTGTTAAATTTAATCTATTGTCTTCCAAATCTTTCAATATACATTTGAGAGTAAAATATATACGGACTCTGGTGTAGAGACTTGCATAATATTTGAAAGGAAATTGATTCCATGGATGATGAAAAGAAAATTTAGTAAATTCGTTCAAAAGGAACTGACCAATTTCCCTTTGGTTGGCTATAGAATTGAATTTTTCGATAAATATATTTTCCATCGCAATAACTTTCTCAACAATGACCCTTGATGGTACACATAAGCCACTAAATTCATCCTTCTTTGTCGTGTAAGCTTTTAGTTTACAGAAAAAAGTTTTTCTGTTTATTAAATTATCAGCCGAATGGGCAAACTTTAAGCATGTTTCACATGAATGTTGTATTAGACATTTTTTCAACAAATACCCCGTAACAAACACTAAAGCATTTCCTTCTGGGCTTGATGGATTTTGGTAATCTATTGTAAACACTTTTAAAGGCACATTTTTAGTTTCTGTAGGAAAAGTAAACTGTTCTAGGCATTGTTTTTGTTAGTTCAGAACCAATAGTTAAAAGAACTTCGTTCACGTCATCCATACAGTTTGTGCCTTCAAAATGATCAAACATTTTTAGAGAAAATAGCTTTTCAAACGCGCTACAAAATTGTACGGGGGTTGGATTTTTGGCATTACCACAGCAACTTCGTATTTGGCCAAAAAAGTTTTCGAGGCAATCCTGATTGAGGTTTCGTGTAAGTAAAAATTTATATCCTCGCCATTTTAGAGTTTCCCATAATGACAGAATTGCTTGAATGGTTATTTTCCATCCAGATATAAATTTCAATTGCTTAGTAACTCTTTTATTTAGATAATTAAAAACCTCAAGTTTATTAAGTAATCAAAATATTTAGTGTTTAAGCTTTGCTATTAAAGAGAAAAATATTAATATGACTTTTTGCTCATTTCAACAATTAATTAATAAATTTAAAAAATCTATACAACATAAATATAAAACACGAGCAACCAATTATAAACACCGTTCTAAAATAACAGCGCTCGACGTGCGACGTATACTATGACAAATGCGGTATTTACGTAGCGCTATTTCAATAACGGTCTACCTTAAATTTATTTGGAAATAAGAGCTATTGCCATCACTATAATTCAACGTAGCGCTGCGTTAAGTAAGTGACTTAACCTGTCTTTTTTTATCAAAAACCAAACAACCTTACTATTTGCAAATTTAATAAAAAATAAAAGTGATTAAATTATTAAATATGGATGAAGCTATCGAAGCGGCAATCTTAGCTGGAGCTAATGAAAATGATATTGAATATGTTATTTTGCATAATATTCTTGGAGTGGAACAAAACCAAGTAGAAGATCTCCAAGTCCCTATTATTGAATTCGATTTGAATAATATGCAAGAAGATGATGTGAGAAATAATTTTAGGTTTGAAAGGGAAGATATTTATAGGTTGGCAGAGGCTCTTGGAATCCCTGAAACCATACATACTTCGACTCGTAATTCTGTTACAGGTTAGTGTTAGGATTATAAGACAAAAACAAAAGTAAGTATCTTGTTTTATCTCCTTCACATATTGTATTGGTACTTTCAGGAGTTACTGGACTTTGCATACTTTTGAAAAGATTTGCATATCCGGGAAGGTTAAGGGATATTCAAAATTTGTTTAACCTTTCTGCTCAAAGTCTCTCTCAGATTATCAATCATATGATATCAGCAATTTATCAGCGACATATACACTTGCTACAAGACCTTACAAATTTAAACTGGTTGAATTTAGAGAAAATGGAAGTATATGCTGAGGTTAGAAAATTTTTATATCTGTTATGCGAATATCTATAATATGAAGTGTACATTTTTTTCTTCAAAAAATGTCCTATACCCACATATTTTTGTAAATCATCAATTAAAATATTTCATTTGTAGGCCGTTCGCGCAAGGGGTGGAGCAGTTCAAAATTGCTGGGGTTTTATAGATGGGACTGCAAGACCAATTTGCAGACCTTCCATTGACCAAGAAGAATATTATTCTGGACACAAAAGAGTGCATTGCTTGAAATTCCAATCAGTTTTATGTCCTGACGGAATAATTGTCAGCTTTAAAGGAGCATTTCCAGGCAGATACCACGACGCGAGATTATTTAGGGAGTCCAATTTGTACGCACAGCTAGAGCAAGTGGCAGTATTTCCGAATGATCAGAAATTTGTTCTTTATGGCGACCAAGCCTATGGAATTAAAGAGCTACTTCTATGTCCTTTTCCTACTCGTCAGAATGGACTACCAGAATATCAACAGCAATTTAATAATTCAATGAAGATCATAAGGGCTAGTGTTGAGTGGGGATTTCAAAAAATTATTAGTCAATTTGCTTTTTTGGACTTTAAAAAAAATCAGAAGCTACTACTACAAGATTTGGAAAGTATGTATATAGTGGCTGCCATTTTGACAAACTGTCATACAACTTTATATGGTAGCCAAACCAGCCATTATTTTAATTTAAGACCACCCTCACTTGAAGAATATTTGGGGAATTGAAATTTTAAAATACGGAAAAATTATAGACCAAAGTACACAGACAGAGACTCATATTGATTTAAACATTTCCAAAGAACATCAAGGGTTGTTTTCTAGCGTTTTTTTAGTTTATTTATCGTAAAATATTTTACATACATTTGTATATTCTTTAAGCAAATGTAGACTAAGGAACGTGGTTAATAAACTAATATAAAAGTCAAATTATGTATATTTATTTTCATAAAAAATTATAACCTGTAAAATAAATAAAGTTCAAGATTTACTCGATTTATTCATCAAGGATTGAATAAATTGTTGTTGGGATGCAATTATTGCTGATATATTTTCCCTTTCTCCCATTTCCAATCGCATTCTCTCTTTATCGATGTCTAACTTTTCTTTTCTCTCAGCTTCTTCCAACTCGAATCTCTTTTCTTCCAAATTCATCTTCCTCTCTTGTAATGCAAGTTTTCTTTCTTCTAAATCTAATTCTCTTAGCCTAATTTGACTGTCTTTGTCCTCCTTTTGGTGGAGGTATTCCAAGGCATTTTTTCTTAATAGGTTTGCCTTATTTTTTCTTCGCTTTACTGGTCCTAAAACAAAGTACAAATAAGTTGAGAGAGAGAAGTATACTTTATTGATACCAAAGCATCAACAGGCCATCGACCGAGGTCTTTCAGCCAAAAATAAGTTGAATTTTTCAATTTTTTTTAAATACTTTTTACCTAAAATTCTTCCTTTGGCTTCATGATTTTTAATACTGTTGCTATTACTGCTTTCAGATACTTTGGCTGTTTCTTTTAGAATTTCATTATTCTCTTCTCGGTTTTCTTTGAATAATTCACTATCTTTTAAACATGAAGTTCCCTCTGAATTAGTTGAAGGATATGTAACTTTGACATTACCTAAATCATCAACTGAAATAATGAACACCTTTAACTTAAAAAAGAAGTAAAGAATTGATGAAATAAAACAATTAAAATTGTTTAAATCTACATTATATTTAAACTTAAAGTTGTGCTAACACAGTAGCTTTATCAAACGAATGGAGGTATAATGAGACATGTTCAATTTATACAGTGCCTTAATACTGAATTTTACGGATATTGACAATAGACAGTAAAGGTGATTGATTATGAGCAACCTACTCAGTCCCCTATTATTCCAACTACTCAAATCATTTATTACCAAACTAACACACTTTCCATTAAAATTTTGAATTTTTGCATAAAGAACCTAAACCCCTGAAATAAAATATTTTAACAATTTAAATTGTTTTATTTCATCATTTAGGATGGATCTACATCCAGTAAAAGCCTTATCTATTCAACTAAATAATTGTATTAATTAATAATATTTTAAAATATTAACTTACAATCACTAAAATTTTGAGTTGGAGCCTCTGTTTCGATGACTATAACTTCAACATCTTCCTGATTGTTATTGTTATCAATGTTATCATTGCCTAATAATTTTAGTGACCACTGCTCCCGCGATATTTTACCCAATTCAGCAATTTGTTTTTCTTTGCTCATTGGCCTCTTTCTCTTGAGATTTCCAATAGTTTCTGCATTTTTACAGAGATCGCTAACTTCTTGTAAAAGCTGGTCCTTCTCTGAGAAGATTTCTTCAACGCCAGACCTACAAATTAAAATTTATTAATAATGAATAAAAAAATTTGTAAGACACTTACTTCTTTTGAGAATCAGATTCTTTCTGTAGCCAAATTTCTAATAGTAAATGCAAATGATCCTTAAGAGTTCTTATAGTAAATAATTTTCCTGTGATCTCCGCCACATTTTTCTGTATATTTATCCATTTCTCTGTATCTTCTAAGGGATTTTCACTGATAAATTGTCGCAGAAGGGCTAGATCATCGTCCGAATTGAATCGCAATCTTTTCGGTCTCTGCTTCTTTGATGGTATTTCACAAGACATTTCATTGATAGAAAATACACTCATTGAAGTAAATAAATATAAAATTAATTACTATAAACAGTATAGGCCACAAGAAATCATGCAAAATTCGAACGCAAACTACAACACAAACTAAACACCATCTAAACAATGATAAACAAAAACCTTAACCTCAGAAATCCGATGCAATTTGTTTTATTCTTTCAACTGCGCAGGACAATTCTGTGCCGTATTTACAATAACACTCAACGGTACGTAACCGTAAATTACGGGAAGCGCTAACGTTATTAACGTTAGAGACGTGAAACTGTGAATCGCGCATTTAATAAACGTCAAAATACCGCGAACGTAATTACCGCAGACCATTTTTAAACAAGCAATATCTCTCTAAATTAAATGCAAGTAAGGACGTAGCGACGTACTGTTACGTACCATCCAAGTCACCAGTCAGTCACCAGCGGCATCGGTGCTTTACGCGATAAATTCGAACGAGTGAAACATCTTATATTTTTATTCTGTAATCTTTGATTAAATGCTCGATGTGTCCATACAATAATAGAGATTGTGTTCGATATTCGATACGCTCTCACACATTCAATGGCACTCCTTGACAATTCTTGAGCGCAAATCTTCCAAGGATGCTGGTTGTGTTTTGTAGATTTTACTTCTGAGGTAAGCTCACAAAAAAATCAAGGGGCGACCAATCTGGTGACCGTGGAGATCATTCAGTGCCACCTCTTCTCCCAAAATATTGGTTTAAATAGTGAAGAACAATGAAAGCATAATACGGAGGAGCACCATCCTGTTGAAACATTGAATATGATCTTCACTGTTTTTCATTTTCAATACTATCGGTCAAGGTGGGGTCAATGACATCTTTCAGTAAATATCATGTGAGAAATATGGACCCCTCAGCCGCCTGGGAAATTGTGGGGTTGAACTATCAATTTTTTTCTTGCTTTGTGGTTTGTTATATTTTATACATTATTTAAAATTTCACATGAATGTACATACGTTAATATTTAATCTGATTGAATTCTTGCATAAGCTCTATTGACAGGTTAGCGTGCAAGTAGCTATATACTTTGGATTTTATTGCTATGATTTTGTTTTTAAGTTTGGTACGAAGACAGTGATTATAGCGTTGATTAATAAGTGTCTTGCCCACTTCCACATTTCCATCCTTATGCATATGTTTTGCATAACTTGCAAACGATTGAATTAATGTTTTGTTGTTGAGCAGAATACCGGGTAGTCGTATGTCACTGTCAATCGTATAACCTGTCTATATAAAAGTAGTTTATTACCTGCAGAGAGACGGCTACTACGACTGATCAATTGCATCGATATCGACAGTTTGGCTATAGTTACCCGTTGTGTAAGTTGTGAAATGTATTGTATGTTTTTCGTTTTCGAGGTATTGAGCATCAGCTTGTTTAATAAGATACGTAATTATTTTCATCTTATTTAAGAACAATTTCCGCTGTCCTTCATTTTTGTACCAAACAAACATCATCAGCATACAATGCAGTGAGAAAAAAGTTATTTATCGGAAAGTCAGAGGTGAACAGGTGAATTACCGAGGCTTGCGGTAAGCCTGTTTGAGTGATATGTGGTCCTACCTTAGTATTACCAATATTTATGTTTGTTGTGTCCTCAATTCTTCTCTGATGAGCTGGGTGGGACATCCGTGTTCAGCGCTGAATCCGAAACGTTTCTATTTCCAAAATACCAATGATTCTATATAGTTCTTTGTGGGGAGATGATTAATTGTTGGGTTAATTGTATTTAATTTCAATAATTTTGGAGACCACAATAAAATACCCCCAAAGTCAAGGTGGAACAGCATATGCCGAGGACTGCGTGGTCAAGGGGAAGCTTGATCGCTGATATACGGACTCTGGATACCTGGGAACATCCAGTTTAAATACCCTCATTCCTGCATGCAGGGCTCTGCAGGAGTGGACCTTGGGCTTCCCTAGCTACTCGTGGGATCAACCATGGAAAGTGACAAAAAAACTAAGCGGGCATGCACCTCGACCGAGCACAAGTCGGAGCAATGTATCCACAGTGCCAAAAAATACAGGAGCATTTTCCTCACACGCGAGCAGACCTCGTGTTAAGGAATTTAAAGAAAAACAAGAGAGGAGAAAGGCAAGGGCACCTATACCCTCAACATTCTCAACTGGTGGAAGTCTCCGGGAGAAATCCTGGACAAAAAAGAAGAAAAACTCTCTCTTTCCTGAACTGGGTAAACTCGGAGAAAGGGATGATCCACTAAGGCGTGGACTTAGTGGAGCGGTGGTAAGATGGTATCTTCTCCACCTTGAACAGGGACTTGCACCGGAGGAAGCAAGAAAGGAGGCCACGGAGCGAAGAAAGCAAGGAAAGGAAAAAAACATCTCTCCTAAAGGAGAAAAACGAAAGCGGGAAATGGCGACAGCCCAAGCACCGCAAGTACAGTACAGTATTATGATAAGGAACAATATTAACTATTTTTGTATTCCATAATACATGACTCGAGTCCTCTTTCCAGTTCGAGCACACCTGGAACGCAAGAAGGAAGGTAAAGAAATATTGATAGCATCATGATACTTTGAGTGAGATGGGCCTGCACCACCCCCAGAGGTTCAAAAGCTGGTAAATTACTGTGAAGAGAAGAGACTACCTCTACTTTTAGCATGTGATGCCAATGCACACAACACCGTTTGGGGCTGTAGCAACACCAACCAAAGAGGTGAGCAGCTTTTAGAATATATCTTTAATAAAAACCTTAATATCCACACTATAGGGAATACCCCCACATTTGGAACAAGGGTAAGGCAAGAAGTTTTAGATATCACACTGGCAACACAAGATCTAAAACCTATAGTAAAAGATTGGAGAGTATCGGGCGAACCATCTCTCTCCGATCATAGTATCATAACATTCAAGTTAGAACTATAGGCATACCTGAGGTGAGCCTTAGGAGAATACCAAAAAAACATATTGGGACAACTATAACACCTGTCTGAAAAAAAATCTGTGACATATCCAGAGGAGGGGAAGGGCTAAACACCATCTCGACCTGGAAATGAGGATCTGAACAGGGCAATAATCGATCCGTTTTAATCGAGCTGCCCTCTTCAAAAACAACGAAGCTGCAAAGATGGTGAAACAAACATCTGTCAAAACTAAGATCTCAAACCCGGGACCTTTTTAATACAGCAAAACTAACCGGAGATAAAAAGACAACACCTGCTGCGGCAAGACTTCACAAAGTCATGGCGAAAAGTGAGGTCAACACAGATATGGCTATGAGAAAGCCAGATGGTGAATATACTGAAAATGAGGGGGAAAGAGTTCGACTCTTACTAGAAACTCATTTTCCTGGGAGTACCCCAAATAGGGGAGATATTCCTCTCGAAGTTCATAATAGGTCTTCGAAAGAAAGTATTACAATGGCCGAACACATTTGTAGTAACGATAGGTTGAAATGGGCCATGAACACCTTTTAACCTTTCAAGGCACCGAGAGCAGATGGAATTTTCCCAGCACTGCTCCAGCAGGGACAAGACGAAATTCTATCGCATCTAGTTAGAATAAGTCGAAGCAGCTTAAAACTGGGTTATATACCTGAAGCATGGAGAAGGGCAATAGTAACCTTCATTCCAAAAACTGGAAAAAGGGACACAACAAACCCCAAATCCTTCAGACCAATTAGTCCAACATCGTTTGTATTCAAAACGATGGAAAAAGCTATTGACAACCATATTAGAACGCAAATCCTAGAGAGACTACCTCTCCACCCATGTGAGCATGCTAACCGGGCAGGCAGATCTACGGAGGTTGCACTGGTACAACTGACGGAGGATATCCGAAATGCTCTAAAAAAACTGTAGCATGTGCATTTTTGGACATAGAAGGAGCTTTTGACAATACTCCACATGAGGCTGTCAAAAGAGCATTGAATATAAGAGGTGTAGACAGCACGACATACAAATGAATGTCGGAACTGCTCGTCACAAGAGTAGCAGATACGAGGACGAGCAAGCACATTATCTCTATCTGCACCACCAGAGGATGTCTACAGGGAGGAGTATATAGCATTCCCATTAATATGGAGTCCGACGGCTGACGAACTCCTGTGTGGTTTGACGGATCTCGGATTATCCTGCCAAGGATATGCCAACGATATTGTCATAACAGCCAGAGGGAAATTCGAAAACACCCTTTGTAATATTGTACAAAAGGGTCTGAACTATACAAATAGCTGGTGTAGGCAAGTGGGACTTGCATCAACCCCACTAGAATCATCGCGATAGCATTTACTGAGAAAAGAAAACTCAACCTCAAAACCATAAAACTTCATGGGAACGAGATTGAGAATAGAGACAAGAAGTCAAGTATCTAGGTTTAACTCAAGACAGTAAACTCCTGTGGAACAAACACGAAAATGAAATTACATAGAAGGCAAAAGTGGCTCTAATGGTGTGCAGAAATCTGGCAGAAAGAAACTGGGGTTGTAACCCAAAAATCCTAAGCTTAATGTACACTGCCATAGTGAGACCAATCATCACTTATGGAGCCATTGCGTGGAGTAGTAGAACTAGCCTATATTGTCGACGAGAAAAAACCTCACCAAAATTCAAAAATTAGCCTGTATATGCATTACAGGAGCAATGAGAACATTCCCAATGGCTGCCATGGAAGTGATTCTCAACCTCACCCCTCTACATATGGTGGTGGAAAGCGTTGCAAAAAGCACAAGATACAGACTAAGTAGAAAGAAAATCATTAAAAACAAATCACCTCCCCACTTCTTAGAAATCAGACAGCCTGGGACATGCCACGGTATTATGATGAAGTATAACTTTTCAAAGAAATTTGTTAAGGAATTGAGCACCAAGACGGAATGGGATCCAAATACCATTACCAGACTTGGAGAGAATGCCATTAAATGGTACACAGACGGCTCAAAAGCAATAGAAGGAAGTGGGACAGGAGTGTTCGGGCCAGGAACCAAACACTCTGAAAGCTAAGGAAAAACCCCAAGTATCTTTCGAGCGAAAATCCACGCCATAAGAAAGTGCGCCCAGTTCAATATTGATAAAGGATACAGAGACAAGGGATTATCATAATGTTGGATAGTCAAGCAGCCATTAAAGCACTGAGCTCTTGTGTAATCAGTTCCAAAATGGTGTGGGAATGTCTAGACAAACTAAATGAACTAGGCGAGAACAATATAGTCACCCTACTATGGATTCCAGGACACACTGGAATAAAAGGAAATGAAATAGCAGATGAACTAGCAAAGAGGGGGACTGGAATACCTTTCTGGGGGCCTGAACCCTTTTGCGGAATCAGTCCCAATGTAATATTGGAAGAAATAGGTAAGGCCCAGAAAAAGAGATGATCTGACCATTGGAAAGATCTAGTAGGGCTTATACAATGAAAGACTCTTCTCGGTGACTACAACCTGTTGAGATCGAATGAAGACAGACAAAGTGGCCACTAACCATCTCCTTGAGTCAAGTCGTGACGAGTGCTGAATGGTACAAGGTGACAGTGTCGAGGACGGTTGTTTTGCGGTAACATGTCGACCCCCTGAAAAGCATACATAGACCGGTACTTTTGGAATATTCTGGTGAGAACAGCATAGGTGCAAAATGGTTGGCAAGAATAATGACGCTGCGGCCATGGTAGGTAAAAAGAAAAAGAAGGAATGAATGATATATCAAAACCACATGGCCTTACGGTTTTCGTACAGGATGAAGATGGGGAGCGCCTTGATTCTAACAGGATCCTCAAAAGAATACGGATAAGGCGCCGCAGGCTTAAGACGCACCTATGGACAATCTGAGATAAAATACTAACAGACTAAAGTAGTATTATATAATAATTAATAAGCTTCCAGGAACTTGTTTTATGAAAAGTTAATTATTTAATCCTTTTTTATTATTAAACACCATATACGAAATTATTTCGGAAAGCTGCATTGAAGTCCTAGAATATTTATTGATGTGACATTAAACTCATCCAGGGTCCAACCAAACAGTATAATTTAACTAGAAACGGATTAAGTGATAAGTGATAACAATAGTTGTGCGGTTGAGTATCTTTATTTATTGTCTGATCATTTTATTCCCATTTCCCCAAATAAAGATATTCCAGCTTGCGTAACTAGATACAATCAACTTAAAGATAATTACATCTTCAGAGTTTACTTAATACATGGCAACACTGCAATGTTATCAGATGTTATTCACCATCCTAAACAGAACAATTAGGGAAATTCCCTTTTCTAGACAATTAGAGATTGTGTTATGTGGTCTGTAAAAACCCATAATACATTCACAATCGAAAATTGGAATAAGCATCAGAGATAAGGCAGATAAAATGTAAAATTACAGGGACGTCAAAGCATAGTTAATTGAAAAAGTGAAAAGGTGGAAAACATTGGTCATTGAAGGTTAGGAAAAATTTAACTGACGGTAAAAATTTTTGAAAAAATGCAAACAACCTATAGCCTGTTCAACCCAGCTGTCATACAGTGCAACAAAAACAAGGAGCGCCAATATGTAACCCTACTCCTCTCTCCACTTGAGACAAAAGACTCCTCTCAAGGGTGGACCTACTTCATGTTTATGCTACACTGGGTATACCAGAGGGTTGACAGACTATAAAAGCTTAAGTGCGTCACTACCTTCTAGACATCGACTAAATAATAAAATTAATTTAGCTGAAAAGAAAACTAAGGTGAAAAAGGTTGAAGCACCTTGTAGAATTTAATTAAAGCAAGAAAAATATTTAAAGTTTAAAAACTTACGTACACCCAGACACGATCCCTCCAGTTCTCGTACACCCGAGTGGATAAGAAATTATGAAAAGGAAATCTAATCCAAAGCTTTTTTTATCCTACACTATGAAAAAGTTGAGCTTTACCAGCTTTACGGAGCCGAGAAAGTTACGTTTTCTATACGGCTAGCTAATAGAAAATATTGCAGACTCAGGGGCAACAGCTTCAACTACTTCCTTTTCTGGGCAAGTACAGTAATCAAATTTATCCAAGCAAGGAATCTCTTTTGTTAACTGTACTATGCATAATCCAATTTTTATTATCATTTCCGAAAATAATGACTCACAGTAATGAATTTCATATTATAAATAAAATTTTCAGTCAAAACATTACCAATTATTGTGTAGGATAAAAACGGTGATGAATTTCATATCATAAAATAATATTTTCATGGAAGAATATATACCTATACAAAACAGAAAACAAAGATTTACGTAAGAGACTTTATAAATAATAACTTATAAAAGATGTTCGAAATGCCCACCATAATTCTTAATGCATAATTGATAACACCTTCTTATATTGTTAATAATAACATTGCAGATTAACATTGCAGATGACTTCATTATTTTCATTTAGTTTTTCAAGTTGAATCCTTGCTTTAAGCACTTAAATATTATTATTTATTATTAATAAAATATTTCACCTCTCTGTAAACCAATTCCGTTACTTTATCTGAAAAATATCAATCATCAAAAATATTAGTTGTCATTTTCATAGCATCCTTTGATATATTATATTTTTCATATTTACAGTAATTACTAAAACTCAGATTTTCAACATTTCATAACTTAAAGACAGTAAAAAGTAGGGGCAACATATTATATATTTTTGAAATCAGAAAAAAAGTCCATTCCAAAAATGTGGAAATATACAGGGTGTCCCATTTAAAAAAGGACTATTACTTTTTGTATCCCCTTAAATTTGCACGCTACTGAACTTTTGATAGAATATTAAGAGCATTCAGCTGTAACCCAACAACTTTTATATGACTTTTTTTTCTAAAAGTAATAATAACGATGATAGGGGGTGGGTAATTTATGATGAATAACCTTGTACACCAATTATGGACCGATCATTTTATTTATCAGAGAAAATGGTTTAGTATATTATACTCTAGATTTGCGCATAAATAAAAAAATACCTTATGTAGAGCTTGAAATCCAACGATATTGATCTAGTTTTATACACAGATATTTCATACGTCATATTATCAATTATATCTACTGCTCTTCACAGTGACTATGAATAATAATTAGGTAGCAGTAAATTTATAAAATGACATTTCCTCGCTAGCAAATTCATTTCCATTTCGATTGGGGACTTACTTTGGAATAATTATATATCTAAACAATGTTTATTAATAGGTTTTGTTAACCATTCACTTCCCTTGTAAATTAATTATGCTTTGTTTATCTTCAATTTTATAGTAAGGCTCACATTTGAGACAAGTATTACAAATATTGGATATTTCTAGGAGAATATTAAAAAAGAAAATTATTAGATTTTTTGACTAAATTGAGTTGCATAATCGAATATATAGTCTGTTTTTATAGTATATTCGGTATACCTAATTATATTCTTTAGTGATGAAAAACAAAAACGCGTGATACTCGATAGCTTTATTTATTTGTGATAATTTTGTAACTTATGCAACTTGTATAATCTTCACACAATTCTATAATTAATCAGTTTCACCTTCTGTTAGACTTCGTCGTTGTTGTGTGGGCTGAGTAGCTGTTCGTTCTCGAACCAATCGGGCCATGGAGGGGTATCTGAAACTAAGGACACTGATTCCTGCACAATGTGGAATCCTATTATCAGGATCTTCAGCGTGAAGAGAGAACTTTTGTCGCGGCGAATTTATTTTGAAGGGTCTAGAGACGTTGCAGGTTCGCTGTAATGAATGTATCCAATTAAGAGGAGAATATGTTGAGTAATAAAATATTTTGACATTGAAATTATGTTTTGTTCTATAGTAGGCTAAGAATATTCCAATATACATATGTATATGTACAGTACGATCAGATAAAAACCTTATTTCGACATAACACAGCTGTATGGAACTATTCAGTTCAATATTAGTTTATTGTAATATAAAAGAGCCACATAGCAACGCTTGGCTGGGCTGGCCAGTTTTCTGTATTATTTTTCCACTGTTTATTCAAGTTATATGTAGAACGTACTATAGAAGTTGTAGTAGGAGGAAATCCGCACTATATCGCGCTTGTCAGTTGTTCCATATACCTTTCGGAGATTTAATTCTTTATCAATTTAGTGTATTTTAATCGATTTGTTTATTATATTATAGAATGTCGTTTTTGTCGTCGAGTAAATTATAATTGAAGATATAAATATAATGAGTGATACCAGTAACAAAGCAAGCATGCCAAGTAAGATTTATATTTACTTGTTCTAGAATAATAAACAAGCTTTCTAAAATAACTCAAATTGGAAGGTTTTTTTTTATATAAATGGCCAACTTCAAATTTAGTGATCAGTATAAATATTTACTTTTAAAACATTTTATTAAGTTTCAGTTTGAACGACAAATTCTTACTGTACAATATTATGATTTTTTTTATTTTCAAATCCCATCTACCCACGTTTACGAAAAAGTTGCCTATACCCTATTAATAAGATTAAGTAATGGATTTTGAGTCTTTATAAATTAAGCATTTTCACACCTTATAGTTTCGTTCAGTGTAGAACTTATTTTACATTTCATGCATGCGCTCTTTTCTATACTTGGAGCAATTTATCATAAAGTGCTGTTTACCGTTTGTCTAAAATTAGATTTGTCTAATGTCACATTTTATTTCATCTTATTTATTGAACAAATGCAAGTTTGTTAGCTTTGTGTGTCTCAGTCGAGATATTGATAACTTTTTATTCATTAAACAAATATCTTTAATTGTAATATCAGATGATATTCAAATTCTTAATTGTATCTGATGTGAACATTTTTTATTTAGATAATTTCATAAGGAAAAGTTTCAAGATGTCATATCAGAAACACGTTGGGAGCTTTTCATTTCATCCATACTCTACTCATATTTCATTTACGCCCCGTCGGAACAATATCCACACCCGATATCCTGTTTAACGGAATACATTTTTCGTTAATATTGTTGAATTCGTCGTTACTCGTTGTGCCATAGATCAGGGTTAAATTTGGTTTTCACCATTCTTCGATTAGCAGCAAATAAATTTTTTATTCCCATTGTTAGTTCGGATATATTTCTAGATTACATTATTTGTTTGAATATTTTATACTCGACAAACTGTACCGGGTGGCCAACTAAGAACGGCCGTCGGCCATTCTATAACGTTGGAAGATCAATCCCGCCATTTACCTGTTTCTCACGATATCTCTGGATAGAAAAGAGATATCGCCTTGCGGTTTGCAGTGTTTTATTACTAATTTAGTCTACTTTTTAAAGATCTACTTCAATGTGTATGCTTCCATTTAAAATTGTTACGAGAAATAAAAAATAAATAAAACAGCGCCCTCTAGCATTCATGTTATCGATAAGATTGATCATATTTACGAATTCTCGATTGTTCATCGAAAGCTCTTTCAAACAACATCAAGTTTATTAAAATCGGTCAAGAAGAACCCGAATTACAGGCGTTTTTTCTTAACAAGGTTCCCACTCTCCCCCACCCCTTATTTAAAGTGACAGACTTAAACTTGTCGTATTAAAAATATGCAGAATTTGTCGAGGAATCTGATTATAATATTCAATATCAACGTTAATTAAGTATATTTTGAAAAAATTTGCATTTTAAAATTTTAACTGTCAAACACGCCCTCTAGCGGTGGACCTACAATTCTGAAAATAATTCCCAGGCGTTTCTTGAGGCCTCTTTTGTTATATATTTTCTTTCCCGCACCTGTGCTATAATCCACTCCTGAGATATGGCCGACGGTCGTTCTAAAGGTCGATTCAAACACATCAGTCCCGCCACGTCACGGTTCCGGCGCCGAACCGAACAATCCGCCATAAAAAATATTCTTTAATAGAGATATCCGGCGGCGTTCACATTTATCTGTCGCCGGACAGTTTCCAAGCAGCCAGGATTCGACCCGCTTCTGTGACGGAACGGTACCGGTTCGGCGTCGGAATTCTGGCGTGACTGATGTGTGTGAATCGACCTTTAGTTGGCCAATTGGAAATTCCAATAAAATCACCTATTGCAATTCTATTTCTATCCAATTCAATCCATACCTTAACTTTTAAGAGAAATTGACGTAAAGATGGTAGTGGTTTGATTGGAAAATAATTCATATACCTTATTACAATGGATCACTCGGTTTATCCTTTAACAGTGAAATATACAAGAAAAAAGTTGTTAATTAGTTAGGTACCTACAGTTTATCGAAAAGGAAATTCACCTATCTTATCCATTTAATAAATTGTATAAATTTTTTGACCCTATTGTCGCTGATTCGTTACCGTTAACTATTTAATCATTTATTTAAAAATTGTTTTGTGCATTCGATTACTTTATCAATGTCGATAAACTTTGATTTCGATTTGATTTCAACACGGCTTCCAAGGTATAGGTAAATAATCAAATAAAATTTGTTTTCAAATCAGTCTCAATGTTATTAGGAGAGATTAAAAATAATTTGAATGTTTCCGGATCAATGATCTTAATTATTTTTAACGAATAGTTTTTTATTTCATTATAAAAATTTTTGAATTTGATAGTAGGGAGTCCCGTGAATAAGTACCGTAAATGGTAGATCGTCAAGGAGAACTTTGAATACCTACTTAGATATAATTTATCTCAAATCTTGTGAGTTTGGGAGATACAGGCTTATAAAAGATGCAGATGAAATACACATTTCAGTGCATATTATCTATTATCTTCTGGGGTGGTTTCCTGTATTAGCTCTTTACTGGTTGGTTGTAGAGGTCTTTTGGAGTCATTTAGGGTCTTCCATACCGTTTCTGCCTCCAGTGGTCAAGCGTCTCAGAGCTGCATAATATATGCAGAGCTGTTTCGGTGTCTTTCTTGTTGGACATTATGGCTGCCAGTCATGACTGAAGAATAGCTTCTTCAGCTCCTATTCAGTCGTTATAGTTCTGCCTTTATACAGATTGTGTACTGTAGTGTAGCTGATTTAAATTGCTGACAAAACTTCTATGCAGCTCTTGTTCAGTTCACCTTCAAAGAAAAAACAAATTGATATGCATTATACATTTTTTTCAATTCTGAATTCTACATTATTTATTCATATCAACTAGCTAATTTATATGCTATTATAATTGAGTTTACAAATATTTTCACTTACCTTTTTTTTTCTTCCTTCCTCCGGTGGGGATTGAACCTGGGACCCGTAGACTATCATTTAACAATCGATTCATCTTTAGCCTCTGCGACAAACGAACACATGTCATGCTAAATGTTTGCGAATAATGAATGGTATTTGTAAATCTATATGGTTCAATAGTGGCTGAACACCCGCCTATAACCTGTGTAAGATTGAACAAATGTATTTGAAAACTCACGAGGAAGGTGGGCTACTGGGATTGAAGTAGAAAATCTATAAGGGCATGATACAGAAATATCTGCGATTATGTGTTTATTAAAAAGAACTTATTAATTAAGAACAAATTTTAATTTAATATTTGAAAAGTTCTACTGCTACATAAACATATTTATATCATGTATTAGAAGTACCGAACATTCAATTAAACTTGATTGAACCTGATGATGAACTGCGACCAGCAGGACCAAGCAACATTATTAGAGCAATTGATATATCTTCATAAACACACCAGAACCTGATGAAGTGCCTTAAGCAGCACCAAGCAACATTATAAATGCAAATGATGTAATGAATGCAAGCTTTATAAATTTGCCAGTCAAGTGACATAATGGAAAACATAACCTAAAAATCGTTGAATGATATACACCACTGCATGCATAAATTCTCATTTTAGCGAATATCAAATGGCTGAAGTAGTATATATTTCAGTGTCTATTTTTTGTTCAAAGATTACGTATATCTGAACAATATTTTCAAAATGGTCTGAGCTAGAACTTCTTCAGTTTGTGTTAATAAAAGCTGAACAGTGGCTCTTAACTTTACGGAAGATGGTTTTATTCAGTTCATACTAAGCTGACTATGAATAGCTGAGCTACAGCTGCTCAGATTTTTGTAAGAGCGCTTAACCAGCTCATGTTCAGCCATTTTTAAATAGCTTAACAATGAAATATTTGATGAGCAGAAAAACGCTCTTTCAGCCTGTATTCAGCTAGTAATGAATAGCTGAACAACACCGGAATAAGTAAGCTGAGGAAATGCTTATTCAGCTACATAAGCACATTGCTGAACAATATCCACTAAGTTGACTGAAGAGGCACTTATTCAGTATGTAGTTCAGCTTTATGGATGCTGCTGTATAATGGCATCTATATTGTCTGATTCAGCTTATTCAGCTCATTATTCAAGCTAGTAGCTTAATCAGTCTTTAACACCATCAATCAACTACTAATCAGCTTATTGTCTGAACAGGCCCAATAAATCAGCGTTCATTGTTACTTGGGTAACCATCAATAAAGTTGATTAGGGTCTTGAATGGTGAGTACTTGCTTGGTCAATGTAGTGTTTACAATATACTTGTCTTGTACAATCTAAATACTATATCTAACCTACTATGCTGATTATTGTAACAAACAGTACAACAGCACAATAAATTCGTGGCTGGATGGATCAAGCAATCCGAAGCCAAAAAAAACTTCTGTCTGCAATTTCTCAATAAATGTTCTACATAAATTTTCACTTTTTATAACTATAAGATACTAGTATTTCATTCGTCCTTCAAAAGACAAATAGCAGCATCCTAAAATGAAACAAAATCTTACAGGTACATCCCCAATCGATACGATTCTCCCGAAAAATAACAATTCGAATCAAGATAACAAATCTGTCTTCCTGGAATCGAGTCAAGATACAAATAATAGTGACGAATCAAAAAATGTTAGACACCCTAAGACCGTTACAATAAATTTAGACCGTAACAAGCTTAAGGCTGGTTCTAATAGTGGCCAAGATCCAGATGATAAATATGAAAATACAACAGGGGAATCCCAACCATTGTTGGGAAGATCTAATTTCACTTGGAGTTTCTGCGAGAAATTATGGCTGATCATTTTCATGATTATAGTTGCCATTGGCGTTTTTATAGGAGTATTTTTATTAATGTGGCTGGGTGAGTTAGTTTATCAAATATTCATTTTTTCAATTTTGACCGATTTACTTTTTCAGGATACGAAAGCACCCGTTACCACTTAGTCGTTAAAAATAAATGGACAGCAATATATCCCGCACAAGAAATGATAAAATTGAAGTTACCCGTTCACAACGTTTCTCTCGTAGAATTAGACGCATCAGATACGAGCGTATGTGGAGGAAAATATTACTACGCCAGTTGTGTGAAACTAATTCAAACACAACATATAAATCAGCTTAAACAGCCAGATATTTTATATAACTTTATAGTCGATCAAGATGGGACGATCTATGAAGGCAGAGGCTGGGAAAATTGTACTTGCAGTGGAGACTTCAACAACGAAGAATTAACTATTGGAGTTTTAGGTAAGTGGAAAAAGTATTGATCAATAATAATTGAATATCAGGGGACACGGTAGGGTCCCCGTTAGTTCGATCAAAGGCAAATAAACAAAAAGTCAGCCGTAGGTATTCCATCCTTCTTTAGAAGCTATTCAGGACCAGAACCCCTGAAACTTAGTTGAGGATAAAGCTGTTCTAAGTGATCAGTGGCCCAGAGAACATATCACTTATAATATTCTCCAATTGCATTAAATTTTAATATAAGTCTAAGTTGAAGTTCAACAACTTTGTCATTGACATTTTCGCTGGCTGACACAGAAGCATCAAATTTTAAACACAATAATTAATGTTCAGCAGGCGTGACAACGTTAGATGTAGAAGGATAAATATATTATTTTGACGATTCACAAAGTTTTTTGAAATAA
The DNA here is from genome assembly GCA_910591695.1 of Galerucella pusilla. Taxonomy (NCBI): domain Eukaryota; kingdom Metazoa; phylum Arthropoda; class Insecta; order Coleoptera; family Chrysomelidae; genus Galerucella; species Galerucella pusilla. Next base: position 160,366 of record CAJUYI010000356.1, read on the forward strand.
TTTTCCAACAACAGTGCTGTTCTACTAAGAAAATGCAACTACTTTTAGTAAAACGGGGTCGGTCTGATCTACATATATCTGAAATTTGGGAGAATACATTATGGAAGTATTTACAAATATTCTGGGTTTCATCTTATTTGTCCGTGAAAGCTGTCTTTATATTATCGGGAACACCACACAAATCACGCATATAATTAAGATATGGACAATCTGCTATAATATGCTTTACATATTGAACACTCTGGCATTGATCACACAGAGGAATGGCTTCTTAGGACATTTGCTTTTGTGTGCAATTCTAAGCTCAATTGCCTTCACTTATTCTAAATATGTATATCAGGAATTATTTGGCAAAGTTTTTTGCGGGGGCTCAAATTCCATCTCAGCTGCCATTCGTTGGTTATGTATTTTTTAACGAGTCTTTATGGTTTTGGCTACAAACTATATTTATCAATGTTACTACTACTACTACTACTAAATGTGCAGGCGTGCCTGGACAAACTCAAGCCAAGGTTCCGGCACTGAGGCCACTGGCGGGCCCATTGTGCCATCACTGCTACCTAGACATCCATGAAGCCGAGCCCTTCAATAAAGGCCACAATCTTTTTCAATGGATGTCTGCTTGTGTCTCCAGGGGTCATAACAGGGACTCCGAAGATTCGCCTGCGTAGTACTGCCCAGTGTGGACACTCTAAGAGAACATGTACTGACGTTTCGTCATGCCGCAACCCCTACAACTGCGCACATTCCAAGATAGCATATATCTCGGCCTGATATGCAGATACACCATCACCCAATGGTACACAAACTTGTGTTCTTGGGTTTCTGGAGTAAATTCCAGCCCCTGATCTATCACCGGAGCATGAGCTATCTGTGTACCAGACGGTCTCATTAGGCTATGTATTCCTCTCCTTTTCCCAGGACTCTCTATCCCGGATCATGGCCCTGTATGGGGTAGCGAAGTAGTACTTACGCAGGCATTCATCAATTCATCAATGTTACCGATGGGTTGGTTAAAACGTTCTTTTTAATACCTGTGTCCTGTGTGAGATGGCACTCACAGAAAGTCTGTGAATTGTCTTCGGATTAAAGTTGGGAAAGTGTTGTTTTGACTTGTAGATTATACCGACCCCATTTGACTAAGAAGTGTAAGTCAATGTCTGCCGGGGCGTATAACACGGAAATTAGTTGTTTTTCCTCAGTTGAACGGTCATTGTTTTTGAAAAATAGTTTTCAAACATTTGTAAAACGTTATAATGATATGCTTATTAACAGAAAACTGTCGGAATACTTTTTTGTGATTTTCGTTATCTAACCGGTCATTGTCGTATGAATCATCATTTGGTGAGACATGGACTTTAGGCCATCTTTGGCTTCATCTGAGCTTATTTGGTGGAATATGGATAGGTGTGAACCATAATAGAGTCTTTCGAGTCGCAGTGAAGTGCCTGATCCACCCACTTACCACAAACCTAAACTAGCCATATTCATCCTGAGTTAAAATGCTCCATACCTTTTTTTCTACCAGAATAGCTATGATATTTAGTTAAAAAAAAACACAGCAAGAGCCTGGAGGTAACAATCCTATTGACGGAAGACAGAAAAGGTAAATTTTTATAGATCAGCTCCCATCAGAAGCAAAAAATGTTGAATGTACGTTCATAGAGTAAATGGAATGGCGAGGTAAAATAAAATTGCCTAGGTAGACAGAAGAAATAATTAAGATGGTCACGGGAAAAAATATGGATAAAATGAGGAAGAAAAGGTCCTCTGCCCTCCTCACCAAAAGGAGGAGAACTGAAGTAAAAAGCTAAGAAGTGATACATGCAAGATAATTTTCAATGCACAAAATCAAATTTGAAAAGTAATATATTCTGTGATGCCTTTTGGTCAATATAATAAGTTAACAATAATATTTAAATAAAAGACATAAATTTCCTTGAAGCTAATCTCAACAAATCATAAGAACGTTGAATCGTTACATAAATAGAAGTAGGAAGGTCGCACGTACGAAGTCAAGTTCAGAGCGTGAAATAAACATAAATAGTATTATTTATATTTATATATTAAGGGGAATCTATCGGCAGCGATTTAACAATAAAATATCGAAGTATTTTTGGTAAAGAATTTTGAGGTAATGGATGTTTTGAAAATTAAGGAAAAAATATATCATGTAGATTAATGTTGAACTTAGAGTTCTCATCGAATAAAAACTTTGAAATGCTAACCCAATTTTGTTGAAAAAAATACGAATTACACATATTAAGCAAAGTTTGAGCCTTTGTAAAGAATTAAATATGGATTAAATGGAAAAACTAATTGATAAGAAGTCTAATTTAAAGCTTTATGAATACTTTATAAAAATCTCAAAAACCTTAAATTACTTATGACCGTACAATTCCTTATTGAAATTCGATTGCTACCACTAAAATATCGGATAAAAATCCATCTCTCGCTTTTCTATCCTTCTATTACTGACATTGTCTCTCTGCTTCGGTAGTCGCGTGCCGTTCCATTGTTGATACAACGCTCGCCGGTCTCGGCGGTCTCCCAGTTCAGTACTGACGAAGCTTATAGAGTAGTACGTGAACCAAAATCTGCTTGGACCGCTTGGCTACCTATATTTGCGGAACTTTCATATTTTTAATAAAATTTTCGTTATGTGAACTTAAACGTGAGGACGTAGGGAAACAAAAAATACACAAAGCATAATTGTGCAAGGTCGAATTTGGTAGATGACCCTTAAACGTGGCAAAGACTTATTGAAGGAGTTTGTGAGATGGAAGATAAAAAAATGAGGCATTGGAGATGGAACATTTACAAGAGAGTTATCAGCAGGATAAAAAATCTTAAAGCAAAAAACCTATTTCGATGTATAAATTCAGATAGTGAAAATCAAAATAACACAAAGGAAATTGAATATCAGTTGAATATACTTATGTATGCAAAAATATTAGTAGATCACAGCCAAAATGGCATTTTTTTTTTCGCAAAAGCATGAGGGTTTATACAGTTAACTCAAAAAGGACTGTATTTATTATTATAATTCCTACGGCCGAAGAAAGGAAAGACTCTTTCTCTTACGTCAGAAGTGACAACTTTATTTTTCATTATTTCAAAAAAACATATCCCGTTACCAGGTATCGACATGAGTTAACATTATGGTTAACATACATTGTATAAGTATACATAGTGGGTCTTTAACACCTGATGACATTAATTAAGTTGTTAAAGTCAACTGATTGATCTTATTTTTTCCAGTTAATGATGGTTCTATTGGAAGAAAAGTTCCTTTGTACTTGAAGAACTTTTTGCAGACATCTCAAGATAAATTAAATCCATGTTTTACCATTACATTAATTAACGGTACGACTTTAAATCCAGTCGTACAACGTATACAAGAAGTTATAAAAGACGATAAGTGTTAATGATTTATTTGAAAAAAAGTGCTACCCAAAGTGACTTTCAAAGGAAAATGGAGAAGAAACAATTTGTTTGTGGGTGAGGTAATCATGCTCAACGAGTGAATTGTACTTTGAAAATGTTTGGGAACACTGATATAAGTTATTATAGCGGCTGATGGTCTGAAGTCTGAATAATTCTGCTTTGTTCTGGTTCAATGTATCCATATACAATCTGACATTACAAGTTAATTAAAATATTTAGAGGGATAAATATAATATAACCTTTGGTCGAATGATCACTTCTACCATGGATGTAAGCATGGGAAGAAGGATTTGAATATTCACTAAGACCTTCCATTAGTATTCCTTTACGACATTTCAGGACACCCACAGGCTTCAGTTTAAGCATTTTCTCTTGTTCTATCCAGCAAATTCACAGGTATTGTGCCCTGTAAGTTTGAGCTTATGGAAATGCCTATTCAAGTGGCAGTGTTACAACTAGTGTCAAGACTCTTGGCCATGCTTACTCTAGCACTTTCTGTTACTAGGTCGCAGCTTCTCAGGAGTCTATTCGATTGTTTCATCTCTGCTAGACTTTCCCATGCTACTATAATTCTAGGCATTTCCAAACTATTTCAGAACTGATTACAGTGATTACCCAAGAGCTAAGTGCTTCAATGGATACTACACTATTCGATTTAACATCATAATCTTCCAACTGAGTGCGCTTTCCTATTGCGTAAATTTCTGCTTGAACGTTGCTTGGTGTTTCCCAGCTTCCATATTGTTTGACACCTGGACCGTACACTTTTGTCGTAGTTGCTTCTATTATCCAATTTCACTCACAAAATGGACATGTCATAAGCTTAAAGCGTATTTACGCACTGGTTCACGAATGGTATCGGTCGTATCCATGTTATTAAGAAATAAATGAAAAGTTTTATTAAAAATTCTTAAATTCTATGTAAATCTCTCAAAAAAACTAATGCCCTCTGGAACTATTGAACTATTGAAAAAAAAAATTCATATGAATTACTGTTTGAAAATTGCACCTGGAAAGAATACCGGTATTTAGTCCCAATCACTTTTTGCTAGATAGATAGATAGTTTAGTTTATTTAGCAATAATGCTATTACAAACAAAATATTTTCAAAAAAATGGCATATTAAATAATTATACACTATGTGCTGATTACATGTCAAATAAATGGATATAATACAATTAGAAATAATTCATTTTTACATAATTAAAAGTTTCTCTTATGAAAGTGTCAAGGGTGATACACGATTTTATAGAAATTGGAAAATTTTTATACAACAATAAACCTTTGTAAAATAGAGAAATTTGTGTTAAACTAGTTCTTGTAGTCGGTATATATATGTTACTAGATGTTCTGGTGTTGTGAGTATGTATATCTCTAACAAAACTAATTTTGTTGGACATACATTTTGGTAACATATTATGAATTATTTTAAAAATAAAAATCACGTCCTGTGAAATCTGTAATTTAGACTTCTCAGACTGCCTCAAATAATATAAAATTGTTGGACAATACCCAAAATGTGGTGCAATTATGGTTTTATATAATGTTACTCTTGTCATTATAGATAGATTTAAACTTATTTTTCTGAAATAATTGATTTTTTTTACTAATTTTCTTATGAACATACTGACCATGTTTTTTTTAAACTCAAATCCTTATCGATAATAACACCTAAGTATTTACATTCAGTAACACGTTTTGAGGACTGACCAAACAACTTAATATCGCATGCAACATTACGTTCATTGTTGTTAAATAACATCACTACTGTTTTATTTGTGTTTACATACAAATCATATCAATAAGCCACGATTCTAATAATTCAATAATATTTTGCATTCAATACATTGTCTCTTTAACATTTTCACCCTCTACTGAAAGTGCTTCAAATATCCTTCTTAGGCAGTCCTAAAACATCCATATATCCCATGTAACTATACTTCCAGAATCACCGGAAGGTCGCTATTGATCACAGCATGATGATATTTCCATAGAAATTGTATTAAGACTTAAAATGTTTCCACTATTTTCTCTGTTCGTTAATTAAAAAAAAGAGAAAATATGTTTCAGTTTTTTTCCACTACAGCTATCCGGAGGATATTCATATTACTATCTAACACCAAGAGGAGGCAATTACCAAATTTGAGCATTATTTCAATTTTTTTGTTTCATTGTGTGCATTCTTCACTAACCATTCAGTCAAACTATCAAAAACATGTTATAGAATTGTATTAGAAAACCTTTGATATGTTCATTTTGATGGCAAGATATTATAATATAGGTATTCATCAATTATTTTTAATAAATACATTTGCTTTTCACTTGTAGTATGATCGAATGTTAAATCAACCAAATTTTAAATGAAGATGAATAACTCTCAAATTATCCATTGTTTCAAAGTCGTCTTCAAGTGTTATTTAGAATAACTTTCATTTCTCATGAAAAACTTTTTCCAATTTAAAACTAAGGTGCTAAAATACTTATGTTAAAACATATTTTTTTTATAAAAGTAGAATGTTTATGCAATTATGTTACAATGTTGTGGAAGACTTTATACCATTATACCAATATTTTCAATAAAAATGTGTTTTGAATTTTATTACTCCTTAGTCTGGATCATGAAAATCCCAAAATACCTGGAACTTCAATTCAAATCAGTACAACCATTTTGAATAAAGTTGAAATCCAAAAAAGGTCTGATATAAAATTCAAATGAAATGCTTAAGGCAGGTCGATCCTCGATTTTGTTTTTAATTTTGAAAATAGCGCCTTTTTTAATAGAACATCATAAACAATTTTCGTTTTCTGGAGTTTACTCCAGAGAGCTAAGCCTAAGGATTAAGTGAGGAATGGGAAACAATACCAGCGTGATTCAAACAGAACTGGCTGGTAT
>CAJUYI010000357.1:0-11848 GCA_910591695.1 Galerucella pusilla
GCAGAGCACCTATTAAGAGTCGATTGTAGAGAGCTACATCCGTCCTCAATAGCCTTTTTGGTGGGCGTCTTTTTAACACATTACGTAGAACGAAATGGAAAAAAGGCAATTCTGTGATCCGTTTAAATGTATTACAAACGGTAACCCTAATCTTTGACTTACAAAAATTTGATTGGTTAATGCTTAGATTAAGAGCAGGCGCGGGAGGAATTTCATGATTCAAAATAGGATGCAGATGTATCTTTTGTAGCGGCAATGTGTCTTACGTATTTTTCTAATGTCCCACTGACAGTTCTCTTCATGTCTGTAGGTACTTTGTTGTTTACGGTCAATTATTTTTTATGAAAAGTGAATATTAAACTTATTGTTTATTCAAACAATACAAAAATATATGGAAGATATATGGAAAAACATCAGAATAATGAAAGTTCTCAAGTATTTTCAGTTAGAAAAAGAAGCTGGTAATTATTACTTTCATAGCCTCTTCGAATTTGGCTGAATACGCTCCTGATGATTTTATTTATTAAATTTAAGGTTAGCTCTATGTCAAAATAGTAAATAAAATAAATGACATACCGAAAACCCGTATACACGTCACAAACGATGACGCACACCAAGAAGGCTATTGAATGTACCATACCACTCTTTATTTCACGTATTCAGACCCCTAAACCACAGTTTATTTTTGATATTGGTTGACAGGTGCCAACTGTGTTGAGTGAGAATATATTCAACTCGTTACTATGAAATTGAAGTAGAATTAAGCGTAGACTCCGTTTCATATGATAAGAAGCCACGTGAAGTTTGCCAACTGTATTGCGCAGAAATCAAAATCGGTCTTGTTTATCTATGTCGCCTTGTAACAACCGTTTCATGCCATTGGCGAACATCGCCAATCGTTAGTTGAAAGTATAAATATTTTAACTATACCCAGTAATTTCATTATAACTACCAGTATACGGTCGAAAGGCTTAACACGTGAACTTTGCGTTCAACCTTTCAGCTTTTTTATTTACAATTGAATTTCTTTATAAATGGGATTTTTGGTGGAATAGTCTATATATATTTCCTAAATATATTTCATTCGAAAAATTAATAAATTATTTCACCTTTGTGAATTGTGGTGGAAAAAACTAATGATCCAAAAATCAAGATTCTTAAAGTATTTTACCACGAAATTTGAAATTTTGAATTCGATTGTCTTTAAATAAGATCGGAGAAGGTACCGGCAGGTCTTCTCTTATCGTCTGTCGACAAAGCAAGTTTGGAACTGTGCAGTAATCCTTTGATTAAAATTTTCTCTACCAGTTTAAAAACAAAAGATGCCGTTTTATTATAAGAATATGGATTACTGGTATGTTTTTTTTACATATAATTATTACCTCTTCATTTTAAAATTTCATAGTGGAAAATTTATATTTATTAAGTACCTATTTTTTGAACAAAATGGCTACCCATTCTGGAAGCCATATGGTTATACCTTTTATCTCATATTTAGTGAATTTAACATTAGGTATTTTAATTTAAATTTGATTGTTTTGTATTTTTTTTCATAAAATCTAGATATTTGTCCAGAATGAATCGCTAAGTTAAACTATTAAATTGTATTTATTGAGCTGGACAGATATCCTTATAAGCTTCAATTTTTTTGTCACATTTTTTTCTTATACCGGTATAATTTTTATAGCACAGTTCATGGAATACCTAAAACAGTTCTTGGAGTACCTATAAAAGTTCTTTGTGATACAAATTCTTGGAGTACCAATAACAGTTCCTGAGATAGAAGTTCCCTTATCGATTGTATAGATACAAGTTTTTTGAAACATAAAGTAACCTGGATACAGTTTCCTAAATACCGTTTGCTGTATACAGTCCATAGAAGCACATCAATAGTTACAGTTCAACTTCATCTTCCAAAAAAAATATGTATTAGTGCTAAGTATTTTTTTCATATATCCATATTGTTCACTAACCCTTCTTTTTTGTAATTTCATTATAGAAATTATATACATTTTTTTTACTTCGATAGTTTTATTCACTATACAGAAACCTTAAGTTCTTTTTTTTGAATTAACAGACTAAAAGTTAGCTGACCTTTAAAATTTGATTTTATTTCTAATTCTCTCTTAGGAAAGAAAATTAGTGGCGCCTTAAAATATTTTTTCTTTTTTCCTAGTTTTGCTAAAATAAATTTTTTCTCAAGATCAATAAGGTAACAAAGCCCTGTGTACTGGCTTAGTTTACTACCAAATTTAATCGGTTAGTTAGGCAAGAACCTGCAGTAATAACCATCATTTTTTTCAACGTCATTCAATCACATTACTTGATTCATTAGCGCTCAACGCTCAACGTCAAACAACAATCTGGTTTCATTGGCGTCCAGCTTAAATACAATATAGGTTTCAGGCTGTAAAAATTTTCCAAATACGTTTTTTTAAACTATACATAAATACATTTATAATATGGTTAACTTGAGATAAAAACACAATGACGCTGCAAAACAAAAATTTTGTGATGTTGCCAGCATGTACATTTTTTCTTTATTCAAAGGAATCTGGAATAGAAAAGTAAATACGACTTTTTATTCACCTGTCCTTCGTAAGGCTTAAATCAAATATGTTTGATTTGATCGGAAATGCTTGTATAATAGATTCAGATTTATTTAATATGAGTACAGTACATATTTATGTAGAGAGTATGAAGAAAATACAAGAAACAGTAACCAATCATTCTATATCTCAATTAACATTTGATTATTTATTATTTTACATTACGCTTGATGCAAACTGAAATCATAAATTATCGAGTCCAATGTTTTTTCATTCATTAGAGTTTTCTTCACTCTTTTTGGTAATATATTTAAGATTCTGTTGGACAATACAGAGTTTCCAAGTGAAGTTATCCCTCGCCATGTTGTCAGCAATGATCTGAATAACTACCGTTAAATCAAAATATCAGTATGGGATGACGAAAAGAATGTTATCGTTTTGAGGTTATATTGGAATTTAATGTGAAGGTTGGGGCGACGACCCAGCACTGTAGTGGAACACGTTTGATGTGATAATTAAAGTCAAGCAGTGTCGAACATGGTTAGTACTTGGATGGGTGACGACCATGCCAGGGAAAACCATTGCATAGGCAACGTCTGCAACGGACTAGCATATCACATCTCGCAGGCATTATACCAATGAGCACGAGGTATAATGTAGATATGCCGTCTTTCGGAGGAGACGTAAAACCGAGGACACGAGTCCATGGATGTTGGGCTCGTTAAAGAACGCTACCACTGGTTGGAACACTAGTCTGCTCGCCAAAATTTCCGGTTAGGGGTAGAGTGCTCCCGGCGTCGGTGATTAGCCTCATGCTCAGAAATAGACCGACGTTAAATAACAGAATAAAAAAAATGTGAAGGTTGTTCGGTGACAGAAATGCGTCACAATGACGTTCTTGGAAAAGGTTATTTACGTTAACTACTACCTAGCTGATTTTATATTCTAGCTATTTAGGTAGGAATTTATTCCTCAAATATTATCTATGTTGTTAATAATACATTGTTGTGAATACACATTTTATTTAAAACAGGTAAATGGACTAGAAATTACTTCACAAGTATTCAATCAAACATTTATGTAGTTCATATACTTATTTCTACAACTCCTATAATTTTATAAATTCTTTAAAATGTTTAAGAAAGAAATTTGATGAAGGTTCGTTCCAACCTACAATAAAACACCGTTCCGGAACCGTTTTGGAATCGTTAGGAATTGTTTTATACGCAGGCGCAAACTTTGCACCGTCCCAAAACTGATAGAGGCTGGAACGGTTTTAGGCGAACTTTATTATCGTTTAGCGACCGTTTTGTTTATGTAATAGTAACGGACAAGAGACGAAACAAAAGTACTGATAGATTTGTATAGCAATTATTTAAGAAAAGTGGGTACGTTCGAAATAAAAAATCAAAAGATATTCTCTTGTTAATTCTTGGTTGGTGTAAAAGAAACTCCCTCATCTTCACTGGATTCTTCCAATAAAAAATCGCTATCTCCTTCGTCATCAATAGCTCATATTAATTTTTAGGGGAGGTCATTACTCTTTTTATAACGTTTTACCCAAAGGCGTGAGCAGACTTTTTCATTAAGGGGGGCCAAATATCAAATCGGAATTTTTTGATGAAAAAACGAAGAGCCGTGCCCGCCGAAACATTGCTTTTGCATATTGCCGCCCTTCAATTTCTCGCAATTCATTTTAAGAATAAAAAACTGCTTCCTCGTATCATTGAAAGAACGTTAAAATTTAAAAATTATAAAATGTTTTTAATAGATTGATATTTCGAGGAATTGGGGTGGACCCCTGTAGGCACGCCTTCAATAATTAATACTTAATTTTTGATGTCTGATCACAATAGTTGAGTTGCGAACAAACACTTCATTTACGTCAATCTATAAAACAACAATAATCATTGAAAACAACTGACAAATTACTCACTAACAGCGCATGTCAGTCCTCACAGTTCCTTCTTTCGATCGAGTATGGAAATTACCATTCCATTGCGGCTCTAGAACGATAACAAAACGGTTGGAACGCAAATAGAACTGTAATATTACGGTCACGAATAGCTTGAAACGGTATTAACTATATGCACTTGAAAGTGGCAAACAGATTTTTCAGTAGTTTGTTGTTGGCACCGTTGGCACTTCATTTGTAATCGTACTATGTATGACTTGCATTATCCATACTGCGGTAAATTCCAAGCTCATTATAAGTTGGGTTTTATACGATTGATAGTTGTGATGCTTAGTTGCAGCTTCTGCTGTTAAAAGTAATTTAAGTTATAAAATAATATCACAAGTTTTAATAGTCTAACCAGTTGTTATTCAAAACATTCACATTTATAGATATTTTTAAATATACATATCGTTGTTATGGATAAATAATAATTAAAGTAAATGGTATTACTCACGTCTCTTACATCATAAAGCGGGTCCCATTATAGCATTCTCATCAAATAAAACTTATCAAAAATGTTACCATTTTAATTAGTTACAAAAATAATTGGATGTTTATCTGATATTAGGCGAAATATATTTAGCACAGTAGTTCTGTATCTGTACTACAGATTCTGTAGAGTAGGAAGGGTGAGTGTAGGCTCACAGCACTTGGGCCACATGTGACCCATTGTACATCCTCCCGAGGAGTTGTCCTTCTAGGTCATCGTCCATCCTCTCCTTTCCAGGAAGGTGAGCTAGGAGACATCTCCTTTATATCGGCAGGTGCAGGCCAAGACTCACAGAACACAGCCTCTCTTATTGACGATTACTCCGGACACTCGCATAAGACATTCCTGACAGTTTCATCTTCCTGTTCACACATCCTGCATAGAAGTGTCTCCACTAGCCCCATAGTATGGAGGTGTTTCCTTAGTTGGCAGTGGCCAGTCAAAAATCCTACTGCTAAACGTAGGTTTTTCCTGGTCATCGCCAAATATTTCTTCGGTGCCAGCTTCGCAGCGTCGCCCAGGGTGATCCTGGTAAGACTGCATCCTCTGATTCTATCCTATCTTTAAAGGGATCGAGCATGGGTGTAACGTTTGGCTAGTTCCGCAATTGTCGAAGTCGTTACTGACACTGTCACTGGGTCCTAAAATTTTTAATCCAGCCGCTTCCCTGGCTAAAGAATCGGCAATGTGATTTCCTTTACTCCTGTCGTGCCCTTCAACCCACCTTAGGATAACATTGTTATCTGCAGAGGCGTTAGCTAAATCTTGGTGGCATTCTAGTACTAGCCCCGATATAACACGTTGTCTGTTCAAGGCTAATAGGGCTTGTCCACTATCAGTGCAGATTGTTATGTTTTTCCTTTTCTGGTTAGTTCTTTTGTGGCAATTGAGATACCAGCCAGTTCTGTTGATGGATAAATGGTAGAAAAAAAAATGGTAACTAACATTCAATATTGGCAACGATTTCAATGAGGCAACCTCATAACGACCTTCTAGGTTGGAGTAACAACATTCATTTTCCTAGAAAGAAGAACAAATAGACACCAAATTCGGTTTTAATAAATCAATATTGTATAGATCGAGAAAAAAACTGATTACAACTGGTATTAAGCATGCTCTAGTGATCTGTGAAAGTGGATTTAAATAAAAAAAGTGCTTTAATTAAGTTATTGAAATTCACGCTACAAAATTTGCAATTTTAATTTGAAATCAACGCCAGAGGCGCTACACTTTAAAGTTACATAATGTTTTGGTTAATTTGATCTCAAAAATTTTTCCTCCTAAATTGGTAATATAAATGTTTGCAATAGTAAAAGAATTTGAAGCTAACGCAATGTTCACCAAAAATAATACGGAGCGATACATTAATAATGCTTACACAAAAAATATCTGACTTTTAAGTGACTGTAGCTAGGGCTATCAAGGCCATTTGGATTATTTATTTCTTGAAATTAATTGTTTAACGCATTTCTCGCTTTTGTCTGTTTGTGTCCTAATTGATTTGTATTGTATTGATTGTATTTTCAGTCATTATTGGAATCTCCTATTTAATACGAGTTCAACCATATGTAACACTTATGCTTTTATGTAGTCTGGAAGGTCTGGAATACATGAAATATAAGTCTGGCAACACCTATTTGTAAACTGAATTTTTCAGGTATCTCCAATAAAAATTATTTTTTAGGATTGAAATCAGGTGAACGTGGAGGTTATTCAATTCTACCTCGTCCACCAATTCATTGTCCGGGAAATATCTCATCTAAATAACGCCGAACACTTACACCAAAATGAGCTGGAGCTCCGCTTGCTGGAATCATATCTGATTAAAATTGGCTCTAAGCAAGTTTCTCAGTGTAGGTACAATTCAATTTCTAAGTAGAAGTTCATATTTATTTAACGTTAACTTTCCTTCGATAAAGAATGGCCCAATTAACAAAATACCAGCGTTCTACATTTAAATTTCTTCAAATCTACTGCATATTTTTCACTGTTTTATGTATTCAAGACCTTCTATTCTAAATAAATTCGTAAGTGTTACATATGGTTGAACTCGTATTGAATAGGAGATACCAAAGCTACTAATAATATAAAAGAAACAGCAAATCTGGAAACATTGCAAATATCAAATCTAGAATCTACGTATCCCAAAATAGGTGTACCCCAAATTTTGTACAATTAGATCTAGCAATTTACGAGATAATTGGCCGTTTCCAGAGTTTTGGGCCACTTTGTATACCTAAACGTTGAATTACAAATATAAAAAAGATGGTGGCTTGATTTCCCAAAAAAATAACAAAAAAATAAATAAATATGGTCAATGTTTGTTTGTTGACAAATGTTTGTTTGGATTTGGACCAAATCTTTTATAGCTGTCGTGTTAAACTGTGGTATATATCGTGAACAACTTTGAATGCAAATAAATTAAGAATAGTTTAATAAGTTCTGTATGGTATTGTTGCATTGTTGTGTGTATTAATATCCTTGTTTTGGAATGAAAGAATCGTGCCCGATTGCACCAGTTTGGCTTAGATGTGAGGCTTAACAAATTGGAGCTTAATGATAATTCCAATCTTTCATTGCACCATGTTTTGCGTAGTAAAGCCATGCTTAAGTACATATTTGTATGTATTCACTAGAATGGACAAAGCTCTGCTTAAAATTTCGTGCATATAAGCTTAATTTTTTAAACCACCAGACTGTCAGTATAGTGAGTGAGCCATTACAATCCGATTAATTGTGAATGTGTTCCAATATATAAAAACATTGATTTAAGTAATCCTTAATTAGTTTTTCTTCGAAAACCTCCGATCCATAGTTCAATATTGACCTGCTTCACTTAATCAAATCACTTAATTAAATTTCTATTGAATAACCGGCCCTTAGTAGACCACACTGTATATAAAATAGACTTTTTCAAAAAAATCGATTTTATTTTCTTTAAATAAACTGAAAATATTGTTGGACTTGGCGAAAATAAAATACTGGAAAAGTTTGACCCCTTCATATTTATATTAAGAGGTCCCGCATTGATATTTCTATTTTCAATTCAAATAACATGGAAACACGTCTTGTGTTTTGGAATTTTATAGCTCTCGTAGGGAGCAATACTGCAAAATGACTAAGATATGGTCTTGTAGAAAATCTTGTTCTTCAAAAAAGGATTCCTATATTTTTTTGAAATTTTCACTCCTTTCAAAGTTATTCAAGGTTAAACTTGAATTAGTAATAAATTTTTCGAAGTTACAATCAAGTTTTTGAAAAAATTTTATACTTAATTTTTTGTAGAACGTTTCATTGGCTAAAACTTATCTCAATGAAATTCTTTCATATTTTTTAGGGGTCGTCATTTATTCGCATTAATCTGCATTGAATAATTAAGTCTATACAGGAAGAAATTTTTAAATTGTAATAAAAATCTTGCACTTTAACAATTACTATTAATAAAAATTTCAGATTGTAAATATAATTATTCCATCAATATAATGAATTATAAACAATAAATAAATAAATAAAAAGCTCTACAAAAAACATTTTTTTGGACAGTACAGGGTACTGAAATCTAAGTGGATCTTTTAAGGAAATTGTTAAGTCTATTCGATTATTGTTTATAATAGTTTATTCACGCAATAGATCATTACTTATATGTGATTAGTTGAACTTTATCGGCTTTGATTAATAATAATAATTACAAACAGTATTTGTTATGTTAGTTCTTTTGATAGGTCAGTGAAACGAAGTTGAAATAAATGGATAAGCTACGGACTGTTATTTGTAAGTTTATTTACTGCAAATTTGTTTTTTAAATAAAAACTTGAAATCATACAATTATTTACTTTATTCACAGTTTCCTGAAAATAAATTGTCATTTTTATTAAAGCATCAAAGGTGATAGCATAAACTATCTCGATAGGTGAATGGACATTTCAAAATTGTGGCATGAAACGTGAAACTGAAATTCTTGAATGTCGAAATCGACAGTTTTTATACATCAAAGTCTCACTAGGGTTTGAATAAGTGACAAATTGTCATATATGCCTGTAGGTTACATGTAGAAAACGCAATTTTTTTCCAATTAACCATGGAGGACTACAAAGGAGTCACCAAGTTATCATATATCCTTATGATAGTCCTAGGAAGTAAGGATATAATATGGAAAAGATTTCCATCAGAGATTTCACTTTTTTAAACGAAAGTATATGTAGTATAGACTACTTTCCTAGATTTGTGAGAAGATTCCGCCCGAGCTTGCGATGCAGCCTGCAAGCAAAGCAATGCAACAGTTTTTCGTCCATAACTTTTTTAGATTTGATTGTACAAAATGATGTTAGGTTTCAAAATGGTAGGTAATTTTATACCCTATAAGATGACGTACTGCAATGTGAAAAAAATTTTCCACCCTTACCTAATTTTTGAAAAATTGCAATAATTTTTGCATAATTAGAATGACAATAACGACTTCATAATATATGAAAATATATTAGTCCGGCATCTGAAAACGTTGGTATTTTGAGATTTTGAAAATTAAAATATATTTCACCATATATTTTTTTCAATCTTGTCTCATTTCATGAACATTAACGATATCGATACGTGTTTTACTGCAATCGATAAATAAGTGGTAGTTTTATGAACAATAACAAGAAAAAACATTATTACGAGATTTACTGGAAAACAAAATTTTTTTCCTCACCGTTTTTCTTAAAATCTGACGTTGAAAAATATGATTTCATGGATTCATTAATAATTTGAAAATGTTTGTCTCCAAAAACCACGTATTTTGAAAAAAAATTTCCAGATTAGATCATTAGGAGCAGAGAAAACAGTGCTTAAAGTTCAATAGTTCAAAATCTGAATACACCAACCTTTTCAGGTGCCGGACTACTATATATATAAAATTATATATATGAAACTTTTCTTATATTATGAAGTCCTTATTGTCATTCTTATTATGTTTGTCGCTTAAAAAACCATTTTGCAAAATTATTTCAATTTTTCAAAAATTGCAATAGGTCATCTTATAGGGTATAAAATTACCTACAATTTTGATACCTACTATTTTTTTGAAATCTGAAAAAGTTATGGTCGAAAAACTCTTGCATTTCACGTGCTCCAAGCTTTGCTTGCAGGCTGCATCGCAAGCTCAAGCGGAATCTTCTCACAAATTTAAGAAAGTAGTCTGATCACATATACTTTCGTTTGACAAAGTGGAATCTCTGGTAGAAATCCTTTCCGTTTTACGACAACTTTCGATCTAAACTTTCGACCTAACTTCCCCGGTAGAAGGGTTTGGAGTATGTGGACGTATAAGTAATGTACATGTAAAATTGCATTTAATATGTCTGATAAAATGTTAAAAATACAAGAATCATGCGTGGTTGCTTTATTTCGAGTTCTATTAACAATTTTTTTGCGATTTACTGCAATTGACCTTTTCCCAGTACTTTGCTAAAAATGATTATGTGCTATGACAAAAAAATGCCATCTTAAAGCTGACACTCTCCTCTTCAAAACGCCCTATTACAATTATTTATATCTACATTATAACTGTACAATAGTTTATAATGTACTGGGCCGCGCTTCAGAAAATAGAGTCGCGCAGATGCGGAACACATACTTAGTTTACCGAATTTTTTCCGGACAAACCATTGCTCGGACGAAAGAAACGCAGGAAACCTTTTTTGTTGCAAAACACTCACCCTACACGGTGGTGTTTTTTATTTTCCTTCACCTTCCTCCCAGCGCGAAATATTCAAAAATTTCGAAAAAAAAAGTTTTATGATTTTTTTTCTAATTTGGGAAATCTATAGACTGGTAAACTTTTTTTTATATTAATCTACATACTTTGAGGTACTTATGAAAAAAAAATCAGCCGTATTGCTAATTACTTGTACTTTTGGTCTAAAATGACCCATACCGACTGGTCTATATGGAAACGCTTGTTACTGAAACCCGGTATCCATGTTTAAAATTAAATAAATAAATAGTAACAGCAATAGTGACGAAAATAATAGGTTAAAACTGTTATTAAAATTCTTATGCGACAAAATACCGGAGGCTTACATGGTTACATGTCGATTGCGATATGTTCGATCGAGATTCGAGAATAATAATAAAAAGCCTATTTTAGTTTGGGAAGTTTACTACAGCAAATTTCAAACATTTTTATTGTTTTTTTTTTGTTTCAGTTTTCATAATACCGCAAAGGTATATTCTGGGAATAATGGGATTTTTAGCGATAGTGAATGCATATTCGCTAAGAGTGTCCTTAAATATAGCCATAACAGAAATGGTAGTACCAGGAACATCGAGTTATTTTGATGCAGACGCATGTCCTTCGAAAAACGTGAACAAATCCCATAATTCTGTAACGGTAAGTAAAAAGGAATATTATTTTCAATTATCTAGTCATTCTAACTCAATGGCGCTTTTATCCACTGAAAGCACCTGACGAATCTGTTTTGGGATTAAGTACGATATTGACTGTACTAATTAATTTGTCTAATGGGGAGTGGAAATTCATTTCGTTACGATCACTGACTGTGTGTGTCTTATGTACTCGATTAAATCCAACGTTCTTTAACGATGAGCAAACCAACAACGTTGACTGCCTACAACAAATAGTATAACCGACTCTTTTCTTTTCTTATCCATACACAAGAAGATATAAACAGCAATAATAGTATATCATACACCATGGTGGTGAAGACATTTATAAACCTAGCAGCTAGCACCTTATTCCGCTCGGGGCGAAGCCCCTCGCGAAATAATCTTGGTGTTCGGTCAATAATAACAGTCTTCACCACCTTGGTGTATGATATACTATTATTGCTGTTTATATCTTCTTGTGTATGG